>JAODAL010061749.1:0-20137 GCA_025379985.1 Phyllomedusa bahiana | reverse complement strand
GTGGAAAATCTTGCACGCTGGGTTAGAGGGGGCGGCGAATCTCTCTTGTCTGTGAAAGAGTTCCGTGCGGGCCAGTGGAGAAGGCCCTGCGCCGTTTCACCACCTCTGCGGAGAAGTCCTCAAAGATCAGTAGAGTAGCTCCCTGGAAAGACTAGACTGTGTCTGAGTCTTTTAAAAATCTTCGCAGGATCTCGTCTTTATCCACATATTTTAAGGTTATTTGATGATGACTTGTCGCGGTCTGTCTCTGCGGGTTTTTTGCCCTCTTGTAGATACATCGCCTGTTTTCTCTCCTCGTAAGTTGGGACCTATTCGGCGAGCTCTTTTACTGTGCAAGCGCACCAGAAAGACCTAGGGGGCTCAGGGATTTCTTTTTTACAGAGGTGGAGCAGATTGTTTGGGAGAATAGATTCTGGTAGACCCAGTATCCGCAGGTTATTCCGCCTGGAGCGGTTTTCCAGATCATCTATTTTTTCAGAGAGGCGTTTTTACTGTCAGAGATAACCTCTTGGGTGGGGGATCGGAGATCGTTCAGCGTCCATCTCAAGCGATGGAACCTTGAACTCCAGCTCCTCAAGCCTATATCCATGATCCCTGATTTCACCCCTGATTTGTGCGAACATGTGCGCCACAGTGGATGCCAGTGTTTCTTGAAGGTCAGGGGCGATCTGGCGAGCTACTTCAGTAGCATTTTTTTTGTAATTGTCCTCTGGAGGTGGGCTATTACAACTTGCCTCCGATTTTGGAGATGTTGGGGAGGGGCAGGGGCGTTGCTAGGGTCCCAAGACATCCGGGGCCCGGGGCCTTTGCCTATGTTCACACGGCTTATTGCGGCGAGTATGGTACACCCCGCAATACACTTTGTGTTTTGGAACCACGCGCTGCTCCCCTGGATTACAATTTTGCATTAGATCCATAGGTCTCTAGGAGAGCTATGAATTACCGTAATTGCGGTGTGCATGTCTGGCATATTGAAGCGCAAATACGCAGAGAAATGCCCCCCGCAATTTACGCAGAAATGAACATATATTCATTCATACACACACACCCAGAAAACCCCACACACACTCAGACACACACACACTCAGACACACACACACACACACTCAGACACACACACACTCAGACACACAGATACACACACAGACACACAGACACACACAGACACACACACTCAGACACACACACAGACACACAGATACACACACACTCAGACACACACACACACTCAGACACACACACACACATTCAGACACACACACTCAGACACACACACACACTCAGACACACACACACATTCAGACACACACTCGGAAACACACACACTCAGACACACACTCAGACACACATACACACTCAGACACGCACTCAGACACACACACTCACACTCAGACACACACACTCAGACACACACACTCAGACACACACACACTCAGACACACACACTCAGACACACACACACACACACACACACTCAGACACACACACACTCAGACACACACACTCACACACTCAGACACACACACACACTCAGACACACACTCAGACACACACACACACACACACACTCAGACACACACACACACACACACACTCAGACACACACTCACACGGCTTATTGTGGCGAGTATGGAACACACCGCAATACACTGTGTGCTTTTGGAACCACGCGCTGCTCCCCCTGTGCATACAATTTGACATAGAATCCATAGGTCTCTAGGAGAGCTATGAATTACCGTAATTGCGGTGTGCATGTCTGGCATATTGAAGCGCAAATACGCAGAGAAATGCGCCCCGCAATTTACGCAGTATGAACATATATTCATTCATACACACACACCCAGACACACACACACACTCAGACACACACACACTCAGACACACTCAGACACACACACACACACTCAGACACACACACACTCAGACATACAGATACACACACAGACACACAGACACACACACTCAGACACACAGATACACACACAGACACACAGATACACACACAGACACACACACACTCAGACACACACACACATTCAGACACACACACTCAGACACACACACACAGACACACACACACACTCACACACTCAGACACACACTCAGACACACACACTCAGACACACACACACACTCACACACTCAGACACACACTCAGACACACACATCCACCCTCAACCCCACACTACACTCAGACACACACACACTCAGACCACCACACTCAGACACACATACACACTCAGACACACACTCAGACACACACACTCACACTCAGACACACACACACACACACACTCAGACACACACACACACACTCACACTCAGACACACACAGACACACACTCACACACTCAGACACACACAGACACACACTCACACACTCAGACACACACACTTACACACTCAGACACACACATTTACACTCAGACACACACTCAGACACACACACACTCAGACACACACACACACACACACACACTCAGACACACACACAGACACTCAGACAGACACACACACACTCAAAAAGACAGACACACACACACAGACAGACAGACACACACTCTCGTACAGTTTCACATTCAATGAAGATTTTGCTGTTTCCCTTCTATTACACTCCTTTAGTCCTGGTTTTCTCTGCAGGGAGGTTTCCTCACTCAGGGGAAAACCTCGGGATGTGTGTCCCTGTGGGAGCTGTTTGAAGCCATGAGGACACTGCAGCTGCAGGAAGATGCTCCGGAGCAGAGATCACAGCGGGGGGCGCAGCCTCTCACTGCCGGTCAGTGTGCTGTGCCCCGGAAACTTCCTGAACTCTGGCAAGTTGGAGCGCCTGTGCCCCTCCTCCCTCCTGAGCTCCCGTCACCTCCGGGCAGTCGCTGTCCCTCCCTCCCTGCACCTAGCAACCATCTTGAGCTGTGTGTGCATCCAGCGCACGCACTACAGCTCAATAGAACGTCGGTGCTGCAGGCCCGCAGCCTGGAAAACCGGGGGGTCTGAGACTCGGGGACAGGCAGCTTTTGTTCGGGGCTCGTGCCCCGAATTAAACCTGCCTAGCGAGCCCCTGGGGAGGGGTTCGGGGGGATGGTTAAATTCTCCCATTCTCTGTTCAGTGTAGGATCAGTCGCCCTTTCTGGACTGGGAGAAGTGGTTTTAGCTCCTTTTCTTGCTTGTTTAGCCGCCTTAGATTTCTCCATTCTCAGCAGATAACGTTCCATACTCCCCTTATAGAGTGAAGAGATATAGATAAGTGCCTCTGGTCAGGGTGCCGGTTGCAAAGGTTATGCAGCAGCTATCAGTCTTGTCAGGGCCCCTTTTAGTCTCTGAGGTACAAGTTCTTAATACTCTTAAATGTTTTAGAGGACTATGAGTCTGGGGAGGGCCAGTGCTTATCTTTTATTATCTCTTAGTGGCTGTGTAAGCTTGTATATGTTTGAGAGACAGTTGGCAGCAGGAGATCATGCAGGTATTTTCTGCCCCTCTCCTTGCTTCTAATAACACTCCTTGTTTCACCTATGTCTGAGAGCCACAGATGAGGGATTAATGTGGAGCTTTCTGGATACTATGGGGTTAATAGCTTTCCCCTGTTGCCGCTTAGATCCTCCTGCTCCAGAGACTGCTTATGCAAATGTCAGCCTCCGGCTCCCTGCAGAGCACTGCTCCCCAGTCCCTCTTCCCTCAGACCTTTATTTGCTGCTTGAGGCCACTGTCCACGGCTCTCACTGCCTCCTGCCGGGTCAGCTGTGTCCTGGGACTCCTCTGCTCCCTCTTGGCTGCACTTTGGGGTCTTTTGACAGGTATAGCTGCAGGTGATTTACTGTGCCGCTCAGGAGCTCCCACACGTGCTTCACATGATGTCAGCGCAGGAACAGGAAGTCCCGTGTCTCATTGTAAACTGAGGGATATATTTTTTACAGAGAAAAAACTTCTGTTCCTGTCACTAATTTCTGCACATTGCACATAGATCCCGTCCATTTCCACAGCAGTAACTGTAAATGAAAATCAGAGATGACAAATTTGCTTTTTTCAAAACCTGTAATACGTATGACAGTGTAATACCTAAAAAAAATCACCAAAAAATACAGATATTGGAATAGGGTATTACTACTATCACAGAACAAAAAAAACAAACAATATAAAATCATTAACCTTTATATATATTTTAAAACACTAAATCACAAGTCCCTTTTTGCCGATAAACATATACACACAAAATATAACCAATTGTTCATTAGGGCATATATAACACATCAGAATTGGAGGTATTTTAACTCACGATATTTCTTGACTCCTCTGGATCCAAGATGGCAACTATGAGCTGAGGATAAATATCAGTTTGATGAAAAATAAACACGACAAATTAGAGCCCCAATAAACTTCCCTATAAAGCCTTATTATGGAAGCCAGGGAATACATCGGGTGTTCGCCCTGATAAGAGCGGGCCCCAAAAATTTCTTGACCCTAAGGTAACCAATATACCCTAAAAGGGGCCTTAATAAATGGGCCAACCACAAGAAAAACCAGATATAAATCTCCCGACGCATTTTCCCCTATTTTCAGGTTTTATCAGGGGAGCTCAGGCAGACCAAACCCGATAATTTTTGCCCCATGATAGAAGGGCGTTCATTCCCGATGAAAAACGAGGACCCTTAATAATACACCCCCCCTTAATTTACATAAGCCAAGAAACACCCACTTAATGACATACCAGCATACCTTTTCACCATTCAAATAAACATACCGGTTACTCTGACCAGCATCATGTCTGCATAACAATCTGACGCTGCATCCGGCAGTGTCTTACTGGACCTACTGCGCAAACGTGTGGGAAAAAACATGCCGCGCAGGCCAATCCCGCATCCCGGCAGTGTCCCTTTCCCGGACCTACTGGGGCATGCGTTGTGATAACAAATGCAACTCAGAGCTGATACCACATCCAGCAGCGTCCATCTGGACCTACTGTGCAAGCGTGTAATAATACACGCGCGCAGAGCTAACAACATCAGCGGGCATCTTATTAATCTTACTGCGCACGCGTACGGGCATGTCAGTCAAAACTCGGCGGCATCCCATTCATCTTACTGCCGCTCGTACAGTGCATGTCACATAGCAATAAAAAAAAAAATTTAATCGAACACGCCTATTAAGATATATGGTGCGGCTGACAATACCATCCAGCCGACCCACTACGCCAGGCATCCTCAAACTGCGGCCCTCCAGCTGTTGGGAAACTACAACTCCCATCATTCCCACTGTTATAGATTATATAAATGCATGATGGGAGTTGTATTTTCCAACAACTGGGGGGCCCGCGTTTGAGGATGCCTGCACTACGCAGACGATACACAAAGCGCATGTTAGTCCGGGACTTCGGGCTATATGAAATATTTGCCGAGCGTGCCCTAAGGTGTATGGTACTACCTTCAAAGTTGATTAAACATCAAATATAAGGCACTCTATAAATACAGTTTTTTTAAATTAAAATAGTACAAAACATTAATCAAAATGTAATCCTAATATTGTCAAAAAGGTAGGAGAAAAAAAAAAACACTTATGCAGAAAAAAGCAAAAAAGGTTAAAAATATTGTTAAGGTGAATTGATAACAACATATAATGAGAGTACATGACCTAACTCAGGTCCAATCACTCTGCAATCATTACAAGCTAAGCTAGTTTTAAGATATATAGTCCCTTTTTCCTATAAAAGCTCTCAAACTGCAAAGACTCATTTAATCCATTTGGAAAAACAGCTTTCAATCTATTTTATCCATTGGGTCTCTTTCCTCAAGATCTTTTGATCTGATTTACACCCCGTGGTGAAGGACAAATAACTTCATAACAAGGAATCTTAGGTGTCCCAAAGTCACCTTCGTGAGTTTCCCATATATGTCTCGCAATTGTTGTATCCCTCCTGTTACGGATATCACCAAGATGTTCACCTATCCTACGGCGCAGTTGGCGGATGGTTTTGCCCACAATAGTAAAGTTAACATCCACATATAGAGAGATAGACCAAAACCTTGGTTTACAAATTTTAAAAACCCTTTAGGAAATATTCTTTCCGGCACGATCTTTAAATGATTTGGTCTGTTCTATAAAAGGGCGGCTTTCACAGTTGTCTCCACATTGAACAAATTCCCGTTGGTCTTCTGTCTAACCAGGTCCCGGCCTTTTTTGAGCGGACTTTAATGGCTATGAACCAGCCCATCTTTTAGGGGACCTTCCCGTCTGTAAGTAATCTGTGGTCTCTTTGGTAAAATATCCAAAAGATCCTCATCCCATTGTAAAACATTCCCAAAGCTTCTCAAAATTCTTTTTTACCTCACCAGCTCTGTCATCAAAAGTACTAATAATTTGGGCAACACCAGAATCCTTATTGATTTTAGGAATAAGCAATTTTGAGCGATCCTGCCTTTTGGCAAACTCAAAAGCATACTGTCTAACTTCCAATGGGTATCCACGATTACAAAAACGTTGATCTAACTCATGCGCCTGTTTGAAAAAATTATTGTCATGTGAACAATTCCGCCTCACTCTCAAAAACTGCCCTCGTGGGATTCCTTTCTTCAATGCAACGGGGTAGTGGCTACTCCAGTGTAGCAAACTATTAATGGCTGTAGGCTTTCTAAATATTTGGGTACTTAAAGTACCATTAATTGTCCTTCGAATTTCAACATTCAGAAACGACAGTTTAATACTGTCAGTTTCATAGGTGAATCTAAAACCTTTTGATTTTAATTTTGATTTAAAAAAGAGACATTAATTTCCAAAGGTATCACTGGGGCCATCCCACAAAATAAAAATGTCGTCTGCCGCAAAATAAGATCTTAGATATCATCATCTGAAGTAGAATCCTCTGACTCAGAGGTTAATGAGCAAGGAAGTTCAACGACAAACATAGGCTATAGAGGGGGGCGTGGCAGGGGACGAGGAAGATGGCGCTCACAAAGAGGGAGGTCATCTGGTTCCTCAAGGTCTGCTTTATCCTCCTCTTTTTTAGAGGATATGCAAAAGAATCCTTATCGTCTGAGGGAACGTCAGCAGCGACAACAACAAAGATAGATTTAGCTGTGAATGAAAACACGATAATTAATTTAACTGATCGGGTGTTGACTACAGATGAAAGAATCTATTATGCGGGGCGTTCCTTCATCCTACAACTAGATTTGACTCTTTACTTGGGTTAAGGATATTAATTTATTTGTACTTAAATTATAATGGCACAAATTTTTCAAATTGAAAGATAGGCAGGAAGCAGAAATGTTGGGGGTAGATGAGGAGGACATGGACGGGATAAGGATATTACCAGACTTATTGGAGGAAAATGTACATCATGGCCCATCCACTAATTTAACATCTAAGAGTGTAAGAATGCCACCCAACATGTGTTACCCACTGCAGAGGGTCTTACAAGGAAACCTTGTATATTTCATGCCCATTAGATTAGGGATGACTGCTCAAGTAAGATGTTTGGGATTCCTTTTTGGAGCTAGCAAATCACTGTATATGTAGGGTTTCCCTGTTAATAGGTGGTGCTCCACCAGACTTGATAATAGAAAGGAGTTATTTTTTCACAATTAAAAAGGGACAATTTGAAAAGGTTAGAAATTGGTTTTTTAAAATAGGTGTTTAGAGGTTTAAAGATTTATTTATAATAACTTTTAATAGTTCTTTTTTGTGTTTTATAGTTTGAAAAATGATAGATTTTAAATTTTTCCTATGGCCAAAAAAAAAGAAATTTACCCCTTCCCTACCCATGGGCAAATTTGGTTTTGGGTTTCTGCCTGAGCTCCCATTTAATAAACCCTAAATGGGGGAAAAAGCGTGGGGGGAATTATATCTGGTTTTCCCTTGTCCCTTTTGGCCCAAAATTTTTTAAGGCCCCTTTATGGTATATTAGGTTTTAAGGGTTGCGCCACGGGCCGGGCCCGGACCCCGGTTGCACCGCTTTCCCCCCAAAAAGGGCCCCCGGGTGGATGGGGGCCCCGCGGGCCGTGGCCGGCCGAGGCCCCCACCCGTTCCATCCATAAAACCTAAACCTCCCCCCCCCGGGCCCCCGGCCCTCCCCCCGGCCCCCCCGGGAATCGCTGGCGCCCCTTGGCGCGCGCTGCCCTTTGAAAATTTTTAAAGGGAAAGTGGCCGTTAATTGGGTAATTCCCGGGCGCTGTTCCTAATAAGTTTTGCCCCCACACCCTTTTCCTGCTGGTTTTTCGTTCCCCCGGGGCCTTAGTAAAAGCGTTTTTTTAAAAGGTGTTTTCCTGCTTTACCGTGAAACCAGACCTCTCGTTACTTTTCCCCGACCAAAAACCTCTGCCGCCTCCCCTGCCTTCTCCCTGGTCCCGACCACAAAAACCCATTCCCGCCTCCCCTGACCCTTCGGCCTGCCCCGATACGATTCTCGGACAAAGATTTTTTCCCACGCTGCCTCGGCCGCCCCGAAGCAAATCACGTAAAAGGGGGCGCCCTGGTACCCCTCCGCCGAAAGAAAGTCCCCCCCGTTTTCCCGGCGGTCGGGTAAAAACCCGGGGGTTTACTTAAAATTTTCCTTTCCCCTGGCGTGGCTTTAATTCCATCGCTTGCGGGGTCCGGCGGGAACCCAATCCCCCAAGCCGTCACAGTTGATCCAGAAATGGATCCCCCAAAAGGTGCCCCCCCCCCCCCCCCCCCCCAAAGGGGCATGCGGATCTTAGACGTTGGTTGCCCACCCAAAATCGCAGAAAATGCACAACAGGAAAAGATTTGGGGGCCAGCTCTCCCCCCTGATGAAAACAGTCCCCCCAACCTGGGGCCCCGTGGGGACTCTGTCTCCCGTAAGCCGTTCCATTGGTTACCCGGGCCCCAAGCTTGGGGCCCCCTTACCAATCGCTTTGCCGGGGAAATTCCCAAACCCTTCCCCTGGGGTTTCATTCCCCAAAGTGCTCTATGCAACAAAAACTGATGGTGGATCAGTTTCCCCGGGGGGGGCTAAGGGGGCCTTTTCAGGGTGAGCCTACTATCGGGGAAGGCCCTGGTTGGGGGCTCCCCCCTTGGGACGGGGAACTTTGTGACTGCGGATCTACGGGCCCTTTTTTTCCGGGAAATTTCCGCCCCCGCCCTTGCAGGACCCGGGTTTTCCCTTGCTGAGACCACCCTCTTGAGCCCCCGTCAAGGGGGAACCCCTTTGGGTGCTACCCGGTTTTTTTTTCCCTTTACCCTGGTAAACCGGGACTCACGTGGAATGACCCGCCCTCTGGCCACTTTAAAAAAGGGCCCCTGTCCAGCCGGGTTAAAGGAAATTTGGCAGCAAGAAAATCCAGTTCCCTGAGTGAATAAATCCTGTAGCAACTGGTTTGATATAAGGTTCGCAGAAGAGGAAGGAGGAGTTTTGGTCAGGAAAGAAAATCTGCAAAAGGGGGCCCCCCAAGTCGGCGGTTTCCCCAGGGCCCCCGGTTTTTAAACCCACCCTCATTTCCCTGCCCCCTAAAAGCCCTCGGAGGGGGAAAACCCATTGCAGGGGGCCCCGGCCAGTTATCGGAGCAGGAGCTAAACCCGTGCCCGAAAGAGAAGTTTGTTTTTCCTACGCCCATTTCCCCCAGAAGCTGTCCAACGTCCCCAGAGCCCGGGAAACCAACCACTCTAGGGCCGAAAGGGAAGGGGGGCCCCTAGGTGCAGTTTTCCCCCTCTCCACGTCTGGATGATCCCCATTGGAGGTGATACTGATGTGGTCCGTCTTTTCCAGTTTTCAGTTTTTACTGGATAGGCTTTTGCCGGGAACTTCATCTTTGCCTCATTGGTAACCCGGTACCGAAAACCTGCTGCCCGGGCCCTGGAAAAGCCTCTGTTATTTCTTGGGGGTCAGGGGGGAGCTCCTCAGTAAACCCTTTTCCAGTACAAAAACCCGGCCAGGGGACACCCCGTTTTGGGGGGCTACATAAGGAGAAATCGGGTTCCCCGTTCTTTTCCCGTGCTTCCCGGCGATCCTTTTGGGGGGTTTCCCGGGGGGCAACGTCACGCCCCTACGCTCGTTTGGGAAAAACAGGCGAAGTCCTGGGGTTGGGGGCCGGAATGCCAAAACCCCAATTGTTTGGGAAAGGCCCTACCCGCCCGGGGGTTTACCATTCTCCCCCTTTTCCGGGGCCTTTGTCAAGCCGTTGCCAGGCGTGCCGGGCCGGAAACCGGAAATTTTGGGGGATGTATTCCCCCGGGAAAAAAGAGGCCGATTCGCTGCCCCCCATGGGGCCTTAGATTTCCTTTTGATCCTCCCCAGGGTTCATTTCCAACCCCGGGGGGGGTCTCCCCCGCTGCCCGTCCCCAGGGGAATAGGCCTTTTGGCCCCTTTTAATTTCGGGAAAACCTGCGAGAGGATTCATTCGTAAGCCCTTTCCCCCAAACCCCCCGGGGGGTTTTTCTTTTGCAGAAAAAGGGGTTGGTTCCCTCCGTCCGTGTATGGGACTACGGGGTCTAAAAAAAGGGCCCAAAAAAAAAACCGCTACCCTTCCCTTTGTTTCCCCCCCAAGGGTGTTTGCCCCCGTTCTAAAGGGGGGCAAAGTGTTTTCCCAAGTTGGATCTGCGAGGAGCCTATATCCCCCGTCAGAATTCGGGAGGGGGCGAGGGGGAAGGGACGGCTTTTAAAATCCCCGGAAGGGGCCATTTTGAGTCCCTCGTGATGCCCTTTGGGCTTGAAAACGCCCCCAGCGGTTTTCCAAAAAACCCCGTAAACCCGATGCCCTTGGGGAAATTTTGTAAAAACCGGTCTTAGGGGACCTAGTGACATCCTGTTTTTTCCCCCCTGATCTTCGGGACTACCCGGGGCTCAAGTACCCCAAAGGTTCTTGAAAACGTTGCGCAGAAACCCAAATGTCGCCAAGCTTGGAAATTTTTATTTCCATGGACCGGGCCTGTTTTTCCCTGGTACTTAGTCTGGGTAAAGGGCCCTAAAGTTGGACCGGCCCAAAATCTCTCCCGGTGTCAAGGGCCCCGCCCTGTGGGTTTCTTCGGGCGATACAGCGTTTCCCTGGGTTTCGAAAATTTTTTCCCGGCCCCAATTTATTTACCACTTCTCCCCCTTTGGTGGCCCCTTTTCGTGGCCCTTACGGGGAAGAATGGAACCCGGATTTTTTTTTTTAAAGAGGTGGGAAGGCTTTTTGTGGTTCTAAAGAAGGCCTTCCCACGTCCTGTCTTGGGTTTGGGCCCTGATTCCGAGGGGAAAGTTCTCTTTGGAAGGTGGATGCCTTTTTCCTTTGGGGGAAAGGGGAGGCCCTCCCCACAGAAATTTCCCAAAAGGAAAGATTCGACATGTGGGTTCTTCTCAAAGGGAACTTTTCGCCGGTGGCGGAACTATGCCTTTGGGGAAAGGGAAATTTTGGGCCCACCCAAGTTACCCCTAGAGGGTGGCGAATTGCGGGAGGGCTCGTACCCAATCGACATTTTTTACAGCCCACAAAAATTTGTTTTTCCTTTTCAAAAGGCCCAATGTCAAACCCCTCGCCAACCCCCCGGTGGTCCCCTTTTTTTTTTTTTTTCGGTTTGATTTTCGTTTTAAATTTTCAAACCCTGCTGAAAAAATCGTCAAAGGCTGATGCCCTCTTCGTGCCTGGGGACGTGGTCGTAAAGAACCCGTGTAAAACCACATCATTTCCCCAAAAGGGTTTTGGTTCCGTGGCCCCCCCGAAGGTCCCAAAACCTTTCCCTTTGGGCGGGGACTTACGTCCCGCTGGATTTGGGGGGAAAGGATTTGGAGTGGGGGCATAGCTCCTTTTGTGGCTGGTCTTTCCCGGGCCCCGGAAGTCTTTCCCTTTGATCTCGCCGGAATTTGGTGGGGGATCTAGAAGGTTGTCAAGGGACTTCCCCCTCGCTGGAAACTTGTGTGGGAAACCAAGGTCCAACGCCCCCGGGCCCCAAAGGTCTTTTGACCCGCTCCCCGTGCAAAAAACCCCCTTGGGAAAACCCCTACCCCACTTTGCGATGGCTTGTCCCAGGAAAAAACCGGGTTCTCCTTGGAAATTCAGTCTTTGGGGTCGTGAGGGCCCGGTTCTCAAAAATGTCCCATTTTTGTGCCTCCCCCGGGCCTGCGTCTCCCCAAACAATTGGCTAATCATTTTTTTCCCGGAATATTTTCCCGGCTTCATGGACTCCCCTCACACATTTTTTCCCCCGAGCGGTGTTAAACTTTTTTTCCCCGATTTTGGGTGCATTGGGGCTCCCTTTCTGAAAGGGTCAAGTTGGACTTTTCATCGGGCTTTTCCCCCCTCTAGTCCAATGGGCGGGTTTGGGGGGGAAAAGTAAAACCAGATTTTGGGGAAATTATAATGTCCCAAAATTTTTGTGCCCCCGGACGTCAGGAAATGGCCCCGCCCTGTTTCCCGTGGGCTGAATTTGGTAAAAACCCATGGGATTGGGAAGTGCCGGGCCCGGTTTTCCCCCTGTTCTTTGTGTTTTGGGGCCCGCCCACCCGCCCCCCCCCTTGCCCTGCCTCCTGACTGGTTGTCCCCCGCTGTCAAAAACCCGGTTTTCGGTTTATAAAGGGGCCATTTGGAAGGAGAGGGCGATGTTTTTAAAATTGGGCCCTTTTCCACGTTTAAAAGTTCCCCCCCGGCGGGCCCAAAAGGGAAAACCCTGCCCCCGTGTTTCCCCCTGGGGACCAAGTTTGGGGCTCCCCTCAAGATATGGGGCCCTGAAGGCCCCTAGCCCAAAATTGGGGCCCCTCTCCCCCTCGGCCCCTTAAAGGTTCTTCGGCAGTTGAACCCGGTGACATACAAGTTTGTTTGCCCCCAAATTCCCCCCGGATAACAACGAAATTTTTTGTATCCCCTATTAAGCCTCGGGTTTTCTGAACCGGTTCCCGGAAAAAAGTGACGCCTTCCCCCAGTAGCCAAATCCACTGCTTCTTCGAGGTAAAGGATTTTTTGGGCTTTTGAAAAAAATGGTCAGAGGGGGGTTTTTTCCCTCGTGGATTGGAAGGGCTTGGACCCGAGGAGGGACCCGGGGAAGCCTGAATCAAAAACCCCTAAATTTTGGGGGAATTCTCCTAGATTTCTGCAGCAAAAAAAGGTGGGGAGGCCAAAGGGGGGGGGGGGGAGGGGGACTGTAAAGGGGTTTCCCCAAAGGGGGGGTTCGGGCCCAGGACCCCCCGGTCCCCCAATGGGTTTTCCCCCCTTAAGGGCCCCGGGGGCCCTTTGGATGGGGGGCGCCGGGGCCCCGCAGGGGCCGGCTGCGGGGGCCCCCCCATTCCATAAAATAATTGGCCTCGCCCCCTTTCCGGGTCATCGTCCCCCCCAGGCCGGGGGGGGCTTTGTGGCCCCGGGGCGGTTTGCGCCTATCCTTGTGTTTTAAAAGGGGAAAACAGTGCCCCGGTAATTGGGTAATTCCCCGGGGGGGTTTTTTCCTATAAAAAGTGTTGCACCCACGTCACTTCCTGCTGGATTTCGTTACCCCGAGCCTTAGTGAAAGCGTTCCTAAAAGTGTATTCCTGCTTTACCGTGTACGGGACGTCTCGTACGTTTCCCGACTCCGAAACCTCTGCCGCCTGCCCTGACCTTCTGCTGTCCACGACCACGACCATTGCACGCCTGCCCTGACCCTTCTGTCTGCCCCCCGACTACGATTCTCGGACTACGTTCTGTCCCATGCTGCACCTCGGCGCCACCGCAAGCAAGTCACGCAGGGGGAGGAGACCTGTAGCCTCAACGCACAGCAAGTCCATCCCGCTTTGCAGCGGGCTCTGGTGAAAACCGGGGGGGCTACTTAGATTCCGTTCCTGGGCGTGGCTTAATTTTTCCATCGCTTGCGGGGGTTTCCGGCGTCACATTAGGGTTACCTTAGGGTAAATGAAATTTTGGGCTGCTCTTATCGGGGCGAACACCGAAATTTAGGTATTCCCTGGCTGCCATAAAGGGCTTTTAGGGAGAGTTTATTGGGCTATTTTTTGTATTTTTTTTCATCAAACTGATATTTATCCTCAGCATCATAGTTGCCATCTTTGGACCCAGAGGGCGAGAAAGTATCGTGAAGATTACATACCTCCAATTCTGATTATTATATATGCCCTAATGAACAATTGTGCGTTATATTTTGTGTGTTATATTTATCGGCAAAAGGGACTTTGTGATTTAGTATTTTAATATATATAAAAATAAAGATAAATGATTTTATATTGGAGTTTTTTTTTGTTCTGTGATTAGTGTAATACCTAACAAATAAGTCAACAAATAATACACTGATAAATGGAGCAAATATACCGACAACTCTTTTGTTACAAAAAAAAACTCCTAAAAAAACCAAGCCCCAAAACTTTTACTACTTAAGGATCAAATAATACTCCCAGACCTGACCAACGTGACCACCACATGTTATTAACCAGTTGTACATATACCACCGCCATACAGTGACATATATTTGGTAGATACTAGTTGTATGTAGGCTCAGGAAAAAATATAGGTGATTACACTGCAGTTACATTTAGTGACTCACGGGAGACGCGTCTGAAGAGTTGTTCTATTTCCCCTTCTTCTTCTCATTTGTCCAGACCGCCATGATTTTCTTCTACCGTCCACTACTCTTCACTGTAGAATTTACAAAACAAACATCTTTAGACTCCTCATTTTATCAGCATTTCTCTACAATTTCCTATCCTCTATACAAACTCCCCATCTTTAGTGCCCCAAAAAAAATAATAATTACCCCCTTTTAGGTAAATATTTGCCCCCCATAGCCAGGTAGTAGCCCACTGTAGCCAGGTTGTAGCCCCTTTAGCCAAGTAGTTGCCCCTCTAGCCAGGTTGCTGCCTGCCCCTCTAGCCAGGTTATTTGCCCTCTTAGCCAGGTTACTGCCCTCTGTAGCCAGGGTTATGCCCTTTTGTAGCTAGGTTCTGCCCTTTAGGCAGTAATATGCCCCCCTGTAGCCAAGGGTTATGCCCCCTGTAGCAGTAATATGCCCCTGTAAACCAGTATATGCCCCCTTTTAGTCAGTTTTTAGCCCCCTGTAGCCAGGTTACTACCCCTTTAGCCAGTGATATGCCCCCCTTAGCCAGGTAGTATACCCCCCTTAGCCAGTAATATTCCCTCCTTAGCCAGTAATATGCCCTCCTTAGCCAGTAGTATACCCTCTTAGCCAGTAATATGCCCCCCTTTTCCAGGTTATTTTACCCCCTTAGCCCGGTTAAAATGCCCCCCTTTAAAAAAGTATGCCCCTTAGTCAATAATATACCCCCTTTTCCAGGTATATGCCCCCTTAGCCAGTTAAAATGCCCCCTTAGCCAATAATATGCCCCTTAGCCAGTAATATGCCCCCTTAGCCCGTAATATACCCCCTTAGCCAGTGATATGCCCCGTTGCCAAGTTTAAAATGCCCCCGTATCCAAGTAATATGCCCCCACTGCCAGTAATATGCCCCCCCAGCCAGTAATATGCTCCCTTAGCCACATAATATGCCCCCTTAACCACATAATATGCCCCACACAACCCGTAATATGCCCCCACAGCCAGTAATATGCCCCATAGCCAGTAATATGCCCTCTTAGCCAGTAATATGCCCTCTTAGCCAATAATATGCTCCATTAGCCAGTAATATGCCCCCTTAGCCAGTAATATGCCCCTTAGCCAGTAATATGCACCCTTAGCCAGTTATATGCCCCCGTTACCAAGTAATATGCCCCCACTGCCAGTAATATGCCCCCGCAGCCAGTAAAATGCCCCCCATAGCCAGTTATATGCCCCCTTAGCCAAAAATATGCCCCATTAGCCAGATAATATGCCCTCTTAGCCAGATAATATGCCCCCCTAGCCAGAATTGCCCCCTTAGCAGAAATATGCCCCTTAGCCAGTAATATGCCCCCTTAGCCAGTTTTAAAATGCCCCTTAGCCACATAATGATGTAAGCGGAGCGTCATGCCCCTTGCGACGCTGAGGTGTATGTACAGGGGCTCGGTGAGTTGCTGTACATACAGGGGAGAAGACAGGACGGTAACGATCCATTCTGCCTTCTCCCTGACTGCGTGGTGCTGTAAAACGGCCAGGCAGTCAGAGATCCCGGCGGGCGGTGCCCGCACCTAGGAGCGCTCCAGGTCCATGGCAGCGGCCTGGAGCCGCAGAGATTTTGGGGAACAGGCAGATTTATTCAGGGCTCGTGCCCCGAATAAAACTTTCCTTAGTGACACTACTGCACAGCAAGGTTAAAATGAATAGCCCCATGTATGCAGAATGCTGTGTACTTAAAGGGGAAAATCTGCAGGTGATTTATGATGCCCTATCTGAGAGCAGGATAGGATATATAGGTGTATGTGACTTGATGCTGAATTTCTGAGATTAAGCAGAATAATCTTAAAAGTTGGGAAAATAGTGAGTACTATTACATACTGTGATTGGCAGTTTGCTCTGTACATACTCTAATACAACAAAAGTTGTCAGTTATGCATGTGGGTGGAGTAAGCAGGACTTCCACCTTCTTTTTAAGGAGTCTGTCAGAATTTTCTCTGCTTTTTACTCATAAATCCTGCTCCAAATTAATTTAAAACCCCATATATCAAGAGCTCAGCTTCTCTGCTCTTTTCACATCCTATCTCAGATAAAGAGGCATAAAACTCCTGACAGATTCCTTTAAGTTAAATTACTCAAATTGAAAATCAAATATTCTACTGCACATTGAACTTTAAGGGGTTTTATCATCTCAGGCATTTAGGCACATTGTTAGTATATGCCATAAATGTTAGATCATTGTGGTCTCCAACTCTGAGACCCACATCTATCTCAAGAACAGCCCCTTGAGTCTTCCAGTATTAAAAAATGTAGCTCATTAGCATGTTATAAATGATCCCAAAATATTCAGGACAGATCGATAACACTGGACATTGGCAGGCTTACACAGTTTCAATGCAATTGTTCTTACAAAAAGAAAAAAAAGTAAAATGTGTCACCTTTCCCTGTCTAGACTACAATCAGGGCTTCATCATAAATAAGGTTATATTCACACAGCAGAATGTAACATAAATTCCGGCATGGAATCTACACAGTGCCAAGCCAAAATCTATAAGCATTCCACTAGGAATCTACATCCATTAAATGCTAATGGGAATCCAGGAATTCATATTTTGAACTACAACATGATTTTTTCCACTAGCAGATATGAAATCTGAGCTGTGGAAAAAAATGTGACATATACTAATTAACGTGATTTATACGCAGATTTTATGCCAGAAACTGTTGGGTAGACATAACATGGATTATACTCATTCAGTAAAGCTATTTGTGTCCATACTCCAAACTGTAGCGAAATTACATTTAAATGCAATAATCCGCGGAGAGATCCAATGTATACCTTAGTTTTACTTTGGAACCACAATGGATTTTGTACAAAGGGAAAAATTGTAAATCATGTAAACATGGTCTTAGGGTTATTTCATATATGGCTTTTTTTTTAAGACTGCCACTTTTTTCTGTTTTCCGTTCCCTTTGAGTTCACTCCTAGCTTTGGCTAAAAAAATGTAAACCTTCAAATCTAATATTTCATTGAGGAAAGAGAAGTCAATATCTTCCTGACCAACTTCTAAACCACTTGTGTTGTACACTGTTTCAGCTCCACCTTTATCATCCATCATATACATTTATACTCGGGCTCAAAAAATTCGACATATCTAGTATGTTCAGGTTCTAGAACAACATATGCTCCCATCTAGACATCATCTCTTTCTGCAGCAATCACAAAAACACATGACAACGTAGGAGAGAGGATCGGGTACTGAAATGGCAGACTGCAGTCCAGATCTTTCACCTATAGAGAACAATTTGGCGCATCATAAGGAGGAAGGTGCAACAAAGAAGGCCCAAGACGATTGAACAGTTAGAGGCCTGTATTAGACACGAATGGGAGAGCATTCCTATTTCTTAACTTGAGAAATTGGTCTCCTCTGTCCCCAGATGTCTGTTGACTGTTGTAAGAAGAAGGGGGGATGCCACACAGCGGTAAAAAACGGCATGGTCCCAACTTTTTTGGGATTTGTTGACGCCATGAAATTTTGAAACAACATATTTTTCACTTAAAATGATACATTATCTCAGTTTAAACTTTGATCGTGATTTGTGTTCTATTCTGAATATAAATATTAGTGTTGGCACCCCAATCATTGCATTCAGTTTTTTTATTACAATTTGTTTAGTGTCCCAACTTTTTGGAATTGAGGTTGTACTAGGTAAATTTTAATGTAAACGAAACTGGATTTATGATGTCAGTAATTCAGTAGGGGGGGAAACCCAAACACACCAATTTTGCATAATCCCTGAATTGGTATGCCGTGGTTCTCCCCATACTGAATTACTGACATCATAAACCCGTTAATTTAGATTACAGTTACCTAGTACTTTTTGTATACATAATGGTATTTAATAAATCTATCTAATAAATCTTTAACTTTTGTAAAAAATTAATTTCTTTTTAAATGTTACCGGTGTCAAGTGCAAGTGAATTACACGAGGAGAGGTGGGAGTCGGAATGTTAGGTGTATCAAGATGGCCGCTGTTCAATCAACCGGAACTTCCGGGTTCTTTGGTTGATTAGGACTACAATATGGCAAGGGGGAAGTGGAAAAGGGGGGGGGTTTGGTTTTGCCTTTCCCGGTACAGAGAATGTTTGGACTTCATAAAAAATGGCTACAGAAAATAATGGGAGGTTCTGGCAAGGGAGCTGAGGGAAGAATACTGGGAGGGGCAGAATTGAGGTAATACAAGGTGTGATTAGTGTTGTCGTTCCCTCCCACAATCTACGCAACTTTCAGCGTTAATGGAATTTGATGACATCAGTCCACCAACATTAGCGGCAGCTCACTCTTTATACATATGCATTCCTCAAATCCTTCTTATTTTTTACATTCAGTTTCAATGTAATTATGCTTTGCCAAGACATCGTTATTTTCTTTACTGCTTGTTCCCACATATAATGTGTAATCTCTGTGATTTATTTCTCGTTACAAGAGCGTTTTCATTAACCTTTTCTCTCAAGTCTCATTTATATATTTTTTATTTTTCTCTTCGATCAAATACTCGACTGCACCTTTTGGGTGAGCGCTATATTTTTCAGTACGCCTAGAGCCGGGGGAGAAAATGTGCCCAGCTACAACCCCCTTAACAGATGCTTTGAATCGACGCCCAGGTTATACAAACAGCCAGAAGTTCAGTGTGAAAGATAACTGTAGCTTGAATTTTAAAATTAACCTGAATGCAGTTTTTTTACCTAAATAAACAGAAACAAATTAACACACGTGTATGTTGAGATTAAGTCCTGAACATACCTAACACTAATCAATATCTTTGCTCATCAGCAGGTAATCTGAAATATCATCTGTCTATACCATCTGTATAAAGGCTAATCAAAAACGCAGATCTTCTGTCTATAAAAGGCTTATGGACTCTCTTTAAACCATTTTCTTCAGATCGTCTGTTGATAACTATAACAAACTTTGGCTATTGGCCAGTTCTCTTCAGGAATTCAGATCATCTGTCTATAACTATATCTGTATATAACTTATGACAGGCTTCGGTTTCCTTCTACCGGGTCGCTTCTTAGGGACTGTATCCCTGATATATGTTTTTCTTTTTTTCCATCAGGAGCCAAGCTGACCTCACTGAAATATGATACCGAAGGAAAATACACTATCCAGTCACGTATTACATATACTTACAGGCAAAAGCAGAGGCATTAATTGGGAGCGTTTAAAGGTTACGATATGATACGCATACATGTACCAGAGCACACCTGGAGGCACACCTTTAACGCTTAACAGGTCTCCTAAGGGAGGCGACAACAAACCCAAAAGACTTTCACTTAGAATGTCCGAAAAACAGATAAGTCACGGATTTAAAAAAATTTAGTGACTTACCTGTTTCCGTGGGGTTGATTTAGGTCCAATGATTCGGGCACTCCAGGACCGTGCAGTCGAGGTAAGGCGTCAGCCCCTCTGGATAGTCCTCAGGCGTTTGAGAGCACGGCACCATGTTAAGATGATTAAATAGATGTGGAAAATTATCTTTGTTCCACTCCTGTTATCAATTAAATGCTCCTCCGAATTATATTGTTTTATTGTGCCGGAACCGGGGCCGAGAAGTATGACCATACGCTTGGCTGGGGGCATGAAATTTTTAATCACAGTAAAAAACATTCCAATAGAACTTTTTTTTAA
>JAODAL010061748.1:0-20137 GCA_025379985.1 Phyllomedusa bahiana | reverse complement strand
TAATACACATTTTTACTTTTTTATGAGCTTACGAAGGACTTTTCCCTAACAGAGTGTTAATTTTTAGGAAAAAAAGGTTAGATTAAACCGCAAGCTGCTTTATTCTGTCTGCGCAGCAGAACCATGACCTTTAATACCAAAAATTATATGTCAAATACAACCATACTTACCAAGTTTAAGAATAATTAGGTGTAATTTTTTTACTAAAACTGCCCAAAAAAAGATATTATTAATTACAATTGTTATAATACATTAATAAAAATGAAAAGGTGTTGCAAAAATGATTTTTAATCGATTGCCAATAAAGATATACATCTGTTTTTTAAACAATACTCTTACCACTGAAACTTAAAAAACTTTGCCAAACTTTTAATAAAGGAGATTTCAAAATTGGTCCAAGGTTCAGCACAAGCATGGCTGGTACGCAAAAAGTCAGGATGGCAGCAAATATACAAAGATGGGTCACAGGCACAAGAACAGGGTAGGCAGAGTTCAAGTGTAAAAGCGTAAACAGAGGCCGGGCAAAACCGAAAAAGTCGAACGGGACAAGGCAGTAAAAACTAAGGAAAGCACCAACAATCGGCAGCAAGCGGGGGAAAGGTGGTTCGTTAAATATACACAAGTGGCTAGAGAATGGTTCAGGAAGACAGGGCGAGGCACACTGATCTTTTAGCTTCCAAGAGGGACATGCAACCGCCTGGGGAACCACAGCAGGAGCAAAGGGAAAACATATGAGAACAAGGGAAACACCGTCTATTGGCTGCACAGTAAACAGTGCGCTGCGGCTTGGCATATGGGTTTTGGTGCGACTTGTGACAGCTGCAATGTATTTTCTCTGCAACACCATCCCCAAGCTGTGCCCCCACATGTGTGTTGCGGCTTCAGGGGAACCCTCTCCCTTTTTCTTTAATGCGGGCCCAAATTGATTTCACATCGGGGGTTCATCACCGGATTGGGTAAACTCCGGTCCCAGCCATTAGCGCAGGTTCCCAGCTGTAATAAACAGCTGGTTTTTGGTGCCAATCATGTTGGTTTAGTTTCTGAACCTGCACAAAATGTTGGACTTATTGGTATGTCCATTTGCAAGAACCACTTCCCACTAAAACACCCATACATCCAGGTGGGGAAAAGGGTAAAGTTAACATAAGGACCGGTTTTTTTTTAATAATATTTTGAGCGATTTTTTAATCGACAAATTTTAAATGGGCACAGTTTTTATGTTGATCAATTTTTTAATCCCGATAATTTAGGTAAAATCTGTGCTAATCATTAAATCAGCCATTTTCAGCGCTTCCTGAAATTTTGGGGCGGCCACAAATCAGTTTACAGAAAGAGATTGCTGTGCGCACGTCATGACGGGTGTGTTATGGTTGCATTGGCGGGAAAAAATCACATGACCTCGTTTTACATGACCCCTTCCTGTTCATGATCAGTGGTGGTCAGTGCCTCAAGGAGTAGGAGTGCTCCGGTCCGGGTTCATACAGCTCAGCGAAATTGTTCTATTTTTCACACACCCCAGCTATCTTTTAGGTAACACTAGAACTTAGGAAATTTAGAATTTCGATTAAGGTACTTAGCGAGTTTTAAAAGGGACCACTACCCCGGGAAAGTCCAGGGGGGGGGGGAGGGGGGTTGCGGCGCCGAACACAGAATACTCTTATGGGGATACTAAAATTTTGTGCCCCCAGACTTTTTTAGACATTGCTTTGAAATGGCTTTTTTTAACTTTTTTTCCTGTTGAAATATTACTTGTATGTTTGGCTGCCTGAAACTTAATTAGGATACAGACTTTCTGTAACTGCATTTTATTTTTTAGGGGGCAAAACTCCATTTTTATTATCCGATACTTTTAGGATAGGTTTTTTTTTCACTTTGGGCGCAGCCCAAATTTGTTGAAAAGGGGCACCTTGCACTTAAATTTGAATAACAATTTTGTCTCACCGCAGGGGTATTTTTGGTGAAAAAAATACCTTTTTATTTCCTTTTAAATTTCAGATGGGTTTTTTTTTTTCTTTTTTGGGCCCAGCCCACTTTGTTGATAAGGCACCTTTGCATTTAAATTGAATACAGCAATTTTGTCGCCACCGCAGGTGTATTTTTAGGTGCAAAAAATACCGTTTTTTATCCGTATACATTTCAGATAGGGTTTTTTCATTTTTTTCCCATCCGTTTTGGTGAAGTGGCACCTTGCACTTAAATGTGAATACAGCTATTTTGTCGTCCACCGCAGGTGTATTTTTACTGCAAAAAATACCGGTTTATTATCCGCATACATTTAAGATTACCGTGTTTTTTCAATATTGCAACCGTACAAGCCTTTGTTGTGATAGAGGCACCTTGCACCTTAATTTGAATACAGCAATTTTGTCGTCACCGCAGGTGTATTTTAATACTAGTGCAAAAACTCACATTTTTATTATCCGTATACATTTCAGATAGGTGTTTTTTCACTTTTGCCAAGTCCAGCTTTGTTGATAGAGGACATTGCACTTATATTTGTATACAGCATTTTGTCGTCACGCCAGGTGTATTTTTAGCTGACCCAATAGATTACCGTTTATTATCCGTAATACATTTCAGATTACGTGTTATTTCCCTTTTGCTCAGTCCAGCTTTGGTGATAGAGGCACCTTGCACTTAAATTTGAATACAGTAATTTTGTCGTCACCGCAGGTGTATTTGATAGGGTGCCACAAACTCCAATTTTATTATCAGTTTATAAATTTCAGATTAGGTGTTTTTCACTTTTGCCCAGTCAAGCTCTGTTGATAGAGGCACTTGCACTTAAATTGAATACAGCAATTTTGGCCGTCACCGCAGGTGTTATTTTTAGGTGGCAAAAATACAGTTTTTATCCGTTATTAATTTCAGATGGGTCGTGTTTTTTCACTATTGCACAGTCCAGCTTTGTTGATAGAGGCAATTGACTTAAATTTGAATACAGCATTTTGTCGTCACCGCAGGTGTTATTTTGTTTGAGTGCAAAACTCCACTTTTATTATCCGTATACATTTCAGTTAGGTGTTTTTTCACTTTTGCCCAGTCCAGCTTTGTTGATAGAGGCACCTTGCACTTAAATTTGAATTCAGCAATTTTGTCGTCACGCAGGGTGTATTTTTAGGTCAAAAAAATACCGTTTATTATCAGTATTACATTGCATTACGTGTTTTTTCACTATTGCACAGTCCAGCTTGTTGATAGAGGCACCTTGCCACTAAATTTGAATACCAGCAATTTTGTCGTCACCGCTGGTGTATTTGATAGGTGCAAAACTCCACTTTTATTTCCGTAATAAATTTCAGATAGGTTTTTTTCACTTTGCCCCAGTCCAGCTTTGTTGATAGAGGCACCTTGCCACTTATTTGAATACAGCAATTTTGTCGTCACCGCTGTGTATTTGATAGGTGCAAATAACTCCAATTTCTATTATCCGTATACATTTCAAGATAGGT
This sequence comes from Phyllomedusa bahiana, assembly GCA_025379985.1. Classification (NCBI taxonomy): domain Eukaryota; kingdom Metazoa; phylum Chordata; class Amphibia; order Anura; family Hylidae; genus Phyllomedusa; species Phyllomedusa bahiana. The sequence goes on along the minus strand of JAODAL010061748.1, from coordinate 16,685 downwards.
TGTTTTTTCACTTTTGCCAGTCCAGGCTTTGTTGGATAGAGGCACCTTGCATCTTAAATTTGAATACTGCAATTTTGGCGTCACGAAGGTGTATTTTTAGGTGCATAATAATACAGTTTATTATCCGTTTATACATTTCAGATGCGTGTTTTTTCACTATTGCACTGTCCAGATTTGTTGATAGAGGGAACATTGCACTTAAAATTTGAATACAGCAATTTTGTCGTCACGCAGGTGTATTAGATAAGTGCAAAAACTCACTTTTATTATCCGTATACATTTGCAGATAGTGTTTTTTTCACTTTTGCCCAGTCCAGCTTTGTTGATAGAGGCAGAGGGGGGACACCTTGCACTTAAACTTAAATACAGCTATTTTGTGTCAACGCTGGTGTATTTTTAGGTGCAAAAAATAACGTTTATTATCCGTTATTACATTTCATATTAAGTGTTTTTTCACTATTGCAACAGTCCAGCTTTGTTGATAGAGGCACCTTGCACTTAAATTTGTATACAGCAATTTTGTCGTCACCGCATGTGTTTTGATCATGTGCAAAACTCAACTTTTATTATCCGTATACATTTCAGATAGGTGGTTTTTTCACTATGCCACAGTCAGCTTTTGTTGATAGGGCACCTTGCACTTATTTGTATTCCAGCATTTTGTCGTCACCGCAGGTATATTTTAGGTGCAAATAATACAGTTTATTATACGGATACACTTCAGATAGGTGTTAGGTGTTTTTTCACTTTTGCACAGTAATGCTTTTGTTGTTAGAGGCACCTTGCCCTTAAATTTTGAATACGAGCAATTTTTGTCTTCACCGCAGGTGTTTTTGTAGGTGCAAAAAAATACCGTTTTTTATCCGTATTCATTTCAGATAGTTGTTTTTTGTCTTTTGACCAGTCAAGCTTTGTCGATATAGGCACCTTGCAACTTAAATTTGAATACAGCCAATTGTGTTGTCTACGCAAGGTGTATTTTTAGCTGCAAAAAATACCGTTTTTATCTGTTTATACATTTTCAGATACGTTTTTTTTTAACTTTTGGCCCAGTCCAGCTTTGTTGATAGAGGAACCTTGCACTTAAATTGAATACAGCATTTTGTTGTCACCGCAGGTGTATTTTTAGGTGCAAAAAAATACCGTTTATTATCCGTATACTTTAAGATACGTTTTTTTTTTCACTTTTGCCCAGTCAGCTTTGTTTGATAGAGGCTCCTTGCCACTTAAATTTGAATACAGCATTTTGTCGTCAACGCAGGTGTATTTTTAGGTGCAAAAATTACAGTTAATTATCCTTATACATTTCAGATAGGTTTTTTTTAAATTTTGGTCAGTCCAGCTTTGTTGATAGAGGCACCTTGCACTTAAATTTGAACTAACAGCAATTTTTGTCGCCACCGCAGGTGTTTTTTTAGGTGCAAAAAATAAGACAGGTTATTATCAGATATACATTTCTGATAGGTGTTTTTTTCATTTTACCCAGTCAAGCTTTGTTGATAGAGGACCCTTGCACTTAATTTTGAATACAGCAATTTTGTCGTCACCGAAGGTGTATTTTTAGGTGCATAAAATACAGTTTATTATTCCGTTACATTTTCAGATACGTGTTTTTTCACTTTGGAAAGTCAGCTTTGTTGATAGGAGGCACCTTGCAATTAAAATTGTAATACAGCATTTTGTTTGATTTGTGGGATTTCAGAATAGCTGTGACTTCGCACGTATATATAATAATGGACTTCCATTACTCTTCCGATACCTTCTCAATTTTTATCTTTCTGAAATGGAGCGAAATGCAGATGGTAAGCGAGAAGAGGGGGGTAGGACATGGAGGTTAGAGGTACGGAGTAGAAGGTGCTCCCTTCCAGTGCTGGCGATTTAAAACGCATGCCAGCGGGATGGTCGGTTGCTAGACGTTCTTGCCGTCATCACTGGGTCAGGGGCCCTCCATGTGATCTCAGTAACGAAAAGTGTCTCAATCTGTTCTTCAGTGGTTAATGTAACCTGGCATCCAGCAGTCTTAACTCCTCGTCCGCCCAGTCACGGCTCCAAAAATGTCCATCATATGCATCGTAAGCATACATGTCCACATGAAGCAAAGAAGCCATAATGTCAATCGTGTACCCACCACTGTGGATAATCCATTTTCTTGATGGACCTCTTGATGACAAAATGTGGTTGGGGTCAGAACGGCTTTGTTAAAAAGTTCAAGAGGCCAAAGAGGATGATTTTGTCTGCTCTGACTCCAGTTACTGATGCCATCAGAGGAGGAGAAGCAAGCCGGTCAATCTGCAAAATTCCGGGCGGTTGTAACGCCTGTGCAGTCACTCTTGCTTGTTGCCCGCAGCTCTGGATGCAGAATGTCAGGACGACATGTCACCTTGTTGATGATGATGATTGACGGACATGCGGATCCAACGTGGTCTTTTCAGCTGAATTTGCTTGGCGGTGCATCATCACTGGATGAGGAGGAAGACGATGGGGGTAGTGTCAGTACGGGTCCCGCCTCCAAAAGGGGGAGGGTTCCGGTGCAGAGTCGCTGATATGATTCCGCCTGCCACGGTCTGCGGAACCCGTCCTCGCTTATCGCCATCAGAAAGGTCCCAGGACCTCTCAAGCTGGGCCTTCTTTGGCAAGCCTCTTATTCAACCAGCGATGTCATATGCCGCTCCTTTGCCGTAAAGCTTAAGTAGAGCAAGAATCTTAGGTGTTTAAACCACCACCACATGTCTAGTCACATGCAGCGAATGCATGAGTTGAAATGGGAGGCAACCACTTGGCCAAAAAGGGCCAGACGAGCCGGGCTTTCCAACCACTGTCCACCCTCTGTCTCCGCCTCCTCCTTCCTCCGCCACCACAAAGCGTTCCCAGCTGCCCATGTCTCTCAGGAGTCATGATCAGGATCAGATCCGCTTCAGCCTCCACCGTTGCCCGAGTAACACCAGCACCACCAAAAGACCAATCCTACCCCTGTTCCTTCCGCTGTTTGATCGACCTGCCACACGTACAGCGGCCAGTCTGGCAATCTATATTTACCATCACCAACGCATGCAATGCAGGGCACACTTACAAACACAAAGAGACCAGCTTAAGATCATGGTGCCACAACTATCTGCGTTCTCAAACACCGATGTTTTTGTATGTGTTCCGGACCCTATAGACTTCTGGGTACCAATATGGGACGAATGGCCCGAGATCGCTAGCCATGCCAATAATGGTGTTGTCATGCCAGCAAGTAAGGTCTTATCTGAGCTGACATTCAAGCACAGCTGGAGGAGTCATTACAGACAAACGCATCCGGCTTTCCACAGGATAATGTGGATGATTGCTTTCATCAAGATGAATAAGGATGGATCTCTGATGATGTTTGTAGCCCCAATTGCCGAGGTCACAGATTAGTTGCGGTCTACTTCACATTCCTCTTCAAACAGAAATGGTTCTCTTGAAAACTTTTTTTTAAAATGATCATTTCTTACTTTGCAATTTTTGATTTCATCAGTTCCCAACAGTTCATTTTGCTGGTTTTGATGTGAGGGAGACTAAAAAGACAGCAAGGTATCATGACAACACCATATTCCATTTACTCCTCTTTATCTTTAGAAAGTTTTTCGCAATGTCAATGGTGTTGGGGTCAGGTTGCTGTGAGATACAGCTATAATCATGGTCCTTTGGAACAGAATTGTGGCTTTTAAAATGTGGCATTTTTCCTCACAAATTTTTAACAGTGCTGAGAAGTCATTTTTTAATATTTTTGGGGTACTGCGCTGTGTGATACAGCAATTAATCATGGCTCCTTTTGGAAGAGAATGTGGCTTTAAGTGGCATTTCTCCCTCACAATTTTTTAAGCCGTGGCTGATGAGAAGTCATTTTTATAATTTTTCTTGTCATGCTGCTTTGAAATGCATGCAAATAACTACAGGTTCCTACCTAAAAAAATGTTGTTTCTAACAGACATTTGTTCCTTCAAAATTGTCTATAGTGGCTAAAGGGTATTGTTTTGAATTTTGGGGGGTATGTGTGTTGCTGATGAAATTCCAGCTTTACTACAGGTCCTATGTAAAAATGTGGTTTCTAACAGACATTTGTTCTTCACAATTGTCAAGGAGTGGCTCATGGGGGATGGTGCTGTCAGAAACAGGGAATAGGTAGGACACTGTTAATGGACAATATTGCAAATGGACTTGGTTTTTGCAAGATCTTTAACATAGATAGCAATCCTGTATTGAGACAATCCATTGAATAACAATTAAAAAAAAGAGACACAAAGACGTGGTTGGGGATTCCTTTCCTATTTTAAAAAATGTGTTTTCTAGAATCAACTACTAAATAAAACTTGCATGTACAAAATTAGCTTGGTACAAAAAATTCTGTGAATTGTACAAGGGAGGTACAGGAAAACTTGACCAGTGTAGGTTATTCAGAGGACATGGTGTATGGGAGCACGGACGAGAAATAAGATCTGAGACCATTTCCTCCTGCATGTTGAGTAAAATGAGGAAAAAAGAATGTCAAGTAAAAGGGCACAATGGGTGGAACGAGCGTATCCACCAGTATTTCCAAGTGAAGCTCAATGGTCCGCAATATACGGATGGGACAAGCGCTACCCAGGTCTTGACAGTGTAGCTGTGGAAGGCTGGAGGTCTACCTCCCACTTCCGCTTCCGCAATCTATGCTTCAGAACAGATATGTTTTGTGTTGCTTGCGTCATATGGGCATTTTTACCGTGTTAATAGATGACGGGGCCAGCCTGGGCTATCAACGCAACCATTGTAACTCCGGCCCTCGGAGCTGATCCTGTTGTTAATAGATGGCTGTGGCAGCTCTGGCTCTCACCGCACCCCACTGTAAGTCGGCACTGACCGCTGACCTCCATGTTAATAGATGGCCTGACGGGGGGGTGGGCAACAGACGGCTTATCACCGTTTGGGGCCAATAAGGAGAGCTTCCAATTTTCTCACTTTTTAATATGGGGGTCATGCAGGTTTGGGGATATGCTGTGGCTAAGGAACAGGGTTAGTCTTAGTCAGTGAAACTGAAATGGTTGGTTCAAAGACTAACTTTTTCCAGCACTTTTTAATCTGTGGGTTCAGCAGGTTTGATGTCACTACTATGGTCCAGGACAGGCATAGTCATTGTCCATTCAACTAAATTGGTGTTGAAAGACTCCTATTTCTGGCACTTTTTAATCTGTGGGGTCAGAGAGGTTTGGGGCTCATGCTGTGACCAAGGACAGTTAGGTCAATGTCAGTTCAAACTAAAAGTGGTGGTTGAAAGAACTCACTTTTTCCGGCACTTTTTAAAATGTGGGGGTCATGAAGGTTTGGGGGCTCATGGTGTGGCCCAGGACAAGTATAGTCAATGTCCAGTTCAACTAAAATGTGGTTGAAAGACCCTTTTTCCTGCACTTTTTAAATGTGGGGGTTCTTGCAGGTTTGCGAGGCTCATGACTGTGGCCAGGTCAGGTATAGTCAAATGTACAGTGAAACTAAATGGGGTGAAAGATCTCCTTTTCCGGCACTTTTTAATGTGGGGGTAATGCAGGTGTGGGGGCTCTTGCTGTGGCCTGGACAGGTATATGTCAAATGTCCAGTGAAACTTAAAATGGTGGTTTTGATAGAATCATTTTTCGGCACTTTTTAATTTGGGGTCATGCGGTTTGGGGCTAATGCTGTGGCCCAGGAAAGTATAGTCAATGTCACTGTTTCACAACTAAAATGGTGGTTGAATAAGACTCCTTTTTTCCGGGCACTTTTTAAGTTGTGGGGGTCATGCAGGTTTTGGGGATAATGAATGTGGCCCTGGGACTAGGTATAGTCAATGTCCAGTGAATCTAAAATGGTGGTTGAAAGACTCCTTTTTTATGGGCACTTTTTTTATATCTGGGGGTCATGCAGGTTTGGGGCTCATGCTGTGGGCTCTGGACTGGGAGTAGTCTTGTAATGTGAAACTAATTTTAATGTTGGTTAAAAGTCTCCTTTTTCCACACTTTTTAATCTGTGGGTAAGACAGTTTTGATGGTTCATACTATGTCCTGGACAGGCATGTCAAGTCCCAGTTCAACTAAATGGTGGTTGAAAGACTCCTATTTCTGGCAATTTTTTAATCTGTGGGTCCGAGAGTTTGGGGGGCTCATGCTGTGACCCAGGACAGGTAGAGTCAATGTCCAGTTAAATATAACATTGGTGGTTCAAGATTCCTTTTTCCAGGCAATTTTTAATCTGTGGGTCAGACACTGTTTAATGGTAATAATGTGGTATCCTGAGGGGGGGGGGGGGAACCCCCCCCAAAAGGGTATAGTTAATGTACAGTAAAACTAAAATGGTGGTTGAAAGATCACTTTTTCCGGCACTTTTTAATCTGTGGGTCAGACAGGTTAATTGGTCATACTGCAGGTACAGGGAAGATATAGTTAATGTCCAGTTCAACTAAAATGGTGGTTGAAAGTCTTCTTTTTCCCAGCACTTTTTAAATCTGTGGGTGCAGAAAGGTTTAATGGTTCATACTGCCGGTACAAGGTAAAGGTATAGTCATTGTCCAGTTCAACTAAAATGGTAGTTTCAAAGACTCCCTTTTTCTTGCACTTTTTTAATATGTGGGTCAGACAGGTTTAATGGTCTTCTGCGGTACAGGGAAAGATATAGTCCAATGTCCAGTTTCAACTAAAATGGGGGTTTCAAAGTCTCATTTTCCCAGCACTTTTTAACTCTGTGGGTCAGACAGGTTTAATGGTCATTCTGTGGTTCAGAGACAAGATATAGTTATTGTCCAGTTTCAACTAAAATGGTGGTTGAAAGACTCCCTTTTTCCGCACTTTATATTTAATCTGGGTTTCATGAGGTTTGGGGCTCATGCTGCGTTTACCAGGACAGGGATATTCAATGTCCAACAACAAATAATAGGAAAAAGAAAAACGCTCACAGGTATTTTAGTACCATATTAGGATCTGAAATGAAACCCTTCCACACACGGTCTGCTACTGTAGATAGGTAGGTATCCGCCCAGGCCTGCAGGGATAAAAAATGGGGGCACCAGAAGTATGAACAAGGAGTTCAGACACTCGTGCTCGGGGTGAATTAGAGAAAAATTGGTAGGTTGAAAAATCGCAATTTATTGGACATAAAATATAAGGGGTTTTAAAATCACCAAAAAAACACTACATTTTCATTTGGACGCGTTTCAGGCAGATAAATGAGCCCTTAGTAGTGACACAATTGTAGTGAACAAAACCTTATATTAACCACTTCCTGAAAAGCAATTAGCAAAAATGCAAATGACTTTACTCTTTTGATGGTCGTATGAAGACATTTGCTTAAAAGTTAGATATGTGAGATGTAAAATATAATGCTAACCTTCTTGTGTGTTAAAAGAATAATTTGAAGATATAACATTGTATTCAAACTATTTATACAATGAGGGTACCGGATTTATAATTGAGGGCCTACAGGGATGATCGTGTATCTAACAATAAGAATCCAATGGGGCTTCTCTATAGGGAAGTATCCTTCTCACAGTCTCCCCCAAGAGGGGGTTTCTTAAACTGTTCTATAGCCCTAACACGGAAAGAACTCTAGATCTAATGACACATGATCGTCTATAAAGGTTAGACGACACCGAGACGCTTCTTGTTCTTTTGTGACTAACGTCATAAACATTGCTCCCTAATTCTCACATGCAGCTTTTCTGGTGGTTACAGCCCAATCAATATATTGAAGCTCACTTTGTCACACCAAATATATATACCAATGATTCACTGTGGCAATTTATAATTGAGGGATGTTATTTGGATCTTTTAGTTGCAAGGACAAAAAAGTATTCCCTTTGATCATTATATTTACAGAGGTTAAAAATCTGCTCGTTCCACACTTGAAAGAGCCCTTTAAATCTAGCCATTCTTATTTTTATTCTGATGTTCATATACATACTCGGTGAAATGATATTACCTATCGATCTTGACTTGGTGGAAATGAAATCTGCAGCCCTGTTCAAATTTTATGTAGCGAAGGATCCATCGAGAGTATGGGTAGATATTTTTTTGACAATATTTACAACATGAGAAAATTGACGACTGAATGTGTTATGAAACTTATTTTGATAATCGTTATTAGTTTCGATCTAGAATATAAAAATAATTCTGACCTTTGTTGGTTTCCACCTTAGTGATTGGCTTTTTGTATTTGATGCGTTTTTGTTTCCCCTTTGTTTGAGTCTATCAGATATAAAGATTTCTCCCTTTCATATGCATGTTGTGTGCTACAATTTCTCTTGGCCCTTTTTTAAACTCTCCTACAGGTAGCTTGTTGATGACATGTTTGGGGGTGACAACTAGAGGGCTCTAAGAATTCCATTACCTGAGATGGGTTTTCTATATGTACAGGTGTTAATCTTTCCATTTGTGATATCTGCAGTTAGTTTTAAATCCAAAAAGGTGATTTCAAATTTGTTGCTCCCCCAAGTGAAATTTAATTTTCTTGATTACTGTTAATGTAATACAAATTTCGGGATTGCAGCAGGTGAGCCTTTCCATTTTGTTAGGGTATATCTAATATCTGCTGTAAAAATAGATGTCTTCTGAAAAGGGATTGTGAATGGAATGTATAAATTTCTCCTCCCACATGCAACTATATGTTAGCAAGTGATGGGAGAAAACGAGCCATTGGCAACCCCCGGATTTGGAAAAAAATTTTTTATCAAATAAGTTTCATAAAAACATTTCAGTCGTCAATTTTATCATGTTGAAATTTTTAGTCAAAAAATATTACCCATTACTCCTCGAAGGATCCTTCGCTACATAAAATTTTAGAAAAAAGGGGGTTTCAGATTCATTTCCACCAAGTCAAGATCGATGGTAATATCATTTCACCGAGTATGTTTATGAAAAATCCAAAAATAAAAATAAGAGATGGCTAGATTTAAAGGGCCTTTCAAGTTGGAACGAGCAGATGTTAAACTCTATAAATATATGATCAAAGGAATACTTTTTTGTCCTATGCAACTAAAATCATATACATCACCTCATTTATAAATTGCACAAGTGATCATGTGGTTATTATATTGATTTGGTTTTGATCAATGTGAGCTTTTAATATATTGGCTGTACCCCAGAAGCCCGCATGTGAGAATTTATGGGAGCTGTTTATGACGTTAAGTCACACAAGTACAAGAAGCGTCTGGGGCGTCTAAACACTTTAGAGCGATTCATGAGGAGATCTGAGTTCTTTCCGTTTTTGGGCTATAGAACAGGTTAATAAACCCCCTCGTGGGGGAGATGGAAAGGTTTACTTACCTATAGAAAACCATTGGTTTTTTTTAGTACAAAATACCCTTAGGCCTCAATTTAATGGACCTCTGTATATATATTGAATACATTTATTTTCTTCAAATTATTTTTTACAAAAAGATGTCAATATTTTAACATCTCACATATCTAACTTTTATGCAATTTTTTTCATACCCCTTCAAAAGATTAAAGTTCAGTCATTTTGCAAATTGCTTTCAGGAAGTGGTTATATTTTGGGTTTTGTTTCTCTACATTTTTGTTCGATTAAAGGGCCATTTACGGGCCTAAACCTTCAACAAAACTGTAGGTTTTTTTTTTTTAAAAACCCTTTTTTTTTATTTTTGTCCAATAAAGTGAGTTTTTTCAACTTACCAATTTTCTCTAATTCACCCCGAGCACGAGTGCTGAAACTCCTTGTTCATATTCAATGTCCAGTTCAAGTAACATGATGGTTCAAATCATACTGCCTTCTGGCACTTTTTAATTTGGGGGTCATGGGGTTTAAAGGGGTCAGGCTGTGGTACAAACAGGGTAGTAAAAGGGTCTGTGACTTTTTTTCTGGGGTTTTTTTAAAACCCAAATTTGGTTGCCAAAGGTTGCACTATCATTTTCCTTTTTGTGGATGTTAATTCCGCTTTCCAGCCCTTTTTGGGTGAAAGAATGAGGTGTGTTTCTCTCCCATAGACTTTAAGGGGTATGGGCTTAATGTTTTGATTTTGGGAAATGTTTGATAATTGCCATTCGACTATGACCCGATGACTAGTCAAGTAATCGCTCTCCTAATTATGGCATGGCTGTTCTATATGTATCTGCTGGGTAGTCGGGATTGGTAATGTCTGAGGGGTGTTTTTTGCCTTTAAAAATGTTTATAAGATTCGGGATGTGAATAAAGTTTTGTGCTTTGAAATGGGGTTTCCCACTTTTCTTGTGTGTTGCTTTTCGAGTTTCAAAGGATGGGTCTTTAAAATGTCCGATTTCCTGGCGTTTTTTTTCCTTTTTACGACCAGCTCGCCTCTAGAGTTACGATCGCTGTTATATTCTATCTTTTGAATTCTCTGAAAAATTGCTTCCCTAAAACACTTTTCTTTTAAATCTTGGACAAAGTTTATGGGAAACACAGTTTTTGGGACAAAAAAATGTTGTAAGTAAAAGGACTGGCTTGACGAAAACATCTGTTCCATTCTGTATAAAGGGGTGCCCAGTGCAGATGAAAACGTACACATATGTGTCTCCTTAAAATTTTGTTCTGCGTGGGTGACCTGGTGCTTTTATAAAAACCCCGTCATGGAGATTGCATATCCTGGGACATGGCTCCCTTCACAGATTGTCTGAGGCCTTCTCTGCTGAGGATAGATTTCCACTGTGCTTTCATCAAAATGGGGAAAACTGCAACCATAGTGCCCGTATTCAGGCCCACCATAAACCTGCTAGCTATATATAGTGCAGGCAAAGAGTGTCCACCCTAACAGTGCCGTCATGAGTACCCACCAAACCCTCTGCTATATAGTGCCAGCCAAGAGTCCCCCCATAACAATGCCCGCCCGCGGTGTCCAACATAAAGGGCCCGCTATTTAGTGCCCTCCAAAGATGTCCAAAACAGTGCCCGCCATGCATGCCCACCCTAAAATGTGCCACTTCAGTGCTACCCTGAATGTGATGCTTGGGGGCCACCGAGGCCGCCAAAAATGGGGGCTCATGTGGCCTGGGCGCATGTTTGCACCCCTCCTTATGATTGTCAGTTCAGCCCAAAGACCAAAACCACTTCTCCACCCAAAAAATACAACTGAAGGGGCATATCAATGTTTTGATCTTACCAGTATTTTACTCTTGCTCCCGAGCAGCTCTCCTGTGCTGAAACAAAAAAACAAAGACTTATGGGAAAGAGTGAAAAGCCCATAGATGCATTACCCCCCCGAGGTGGAAAAGGCGATTAAATCCTAAACACTGACATGGGCTTTCCCCAATGAGATACATTACCCCTTTAGTTTTAAACAGGGAAATTTTGACCTATTCGTTCATTGTGCAGTTAGGGGAACTGTCCTTGGTCAACTGCATACAGTATGTTACTTTATAATAAGAATCTTTATTTATATAGCGCCAACAAATTCCGCAGCACTTTACAATATAGAGGGACTAAGCACAGACAAAAAACAGACATTACACAGGAAAACTACTTACAGTGAGGGAAAACAAGGGGTGAGGGGCCCCGATCGCAAGAGCTTACAAACTATAGGGTGCCTGGGGGGGACAAAGAGGGGAAGGCAAAATTTACAAAGGCCCAGACTGTTTTTATAATTTGGAGGTTTAATAAAAATTTGGTGAACCCGCCCCCCATGACAGTACATCTAATACAGATAATGTGTGAGTGCCTAGATAGGGGGACAGAAGTGTGTGGAGAAAAATGGGGGTTAGCAATTAGTGGTTTTGGGAGGCCTGCCTGAGGAAAATGTTTAGGGCATCTTAAAACTACGAAGGTGGGATTTTGCCCCGATTTTACGTGGTAGGATTTCCAGGTGGGTCGACGTGCAAAATCTTGAAGAGGGATGGGAGGTTCGGATGATTTTTCTGTAGTTTTATGTCCCAGTGAGCGTAAGGGGGGAGGGGGGGTAGAAGAGATGAGGGAGGAGATTATGGGGGGGCAGCCGGGAGAGGGTTTTTGGGTGAAATGATGGTTTTTGCTGTTTTTTTACTGGAGGGCAACCCGTGCGAGTGACAAGGGTAGAGGAATCGGTATATTTGGCTAAAAAACATTTAACTAGGGGTAGAAAAACTGTTCCATTTAGAAATGCTTGTAAGAAAAACCCAAAAGCAGAGTTAAAAAATTTTGGGTAGGTTGTTCAGTCTTAGTTTAGGTACTTTATTCTTCTACTGTAGAGCCCCCCTTCCAGGCTTCCCTTGCTGTGCCCTTTTCCCTAAATACAGTGACGGGGGTAGGGCAGGGCACCGTTAGGGCAGTATTCCCAAACTGTAAAAACAATGGGGGCCAATGCCCCGCAGCTTTTGCCCTTTGTATCACAGGAAGAAAAAAGAATAGGGCCTGCGGCCATACAATTGTCTAAATTGTATGCACGCCCTTGTGATGTTCACAAAATTGGAAAGTATGGCGAAGCAGGGACCCAATAGTTGAGAATATGTAAACAACCCTAAAATATTTACAAAAAGGGGAAAAGGGAAAAAATAGAGGCTAAAATACTTAGTAATATATGGAAGATGTAATGTAATTTAGAAAAAAATATAAACTTAATAGTAAAAAAATATACAGAGAAATAAAAAAATTAAAGCAGAACATATATCCCGTACACTGTGCCAGTCCCAATCAATAATACCCAAATTTGTCAGACTTTTACAGAAAACCAAAAAATGTTAAAGAAAAACATGATGGCTTTAAAAGTGAATTACCCCAAAATTTACCCTCATTAAATAATCAATCTATAAAAAACGGTAGGTAAAACACTCTTATAAAATGAGCCCCAGGATTTAGGGGGTTTTTCCCCTGGTAAACCCTTTTGACACCCCTGCCAATGCTCATGGGGTGCTGAGGGTTACCATCCCCAGCGGGTTTGCCTGTATGAAGCTTTTAGGCCCTGCTGCTGCTAACAGATACCTGCCCCAGGCATAATACTAGCAATCAATTTTTGTCGTTGTAGATATTTTGAAAGGATCACGGAATTTTATGTCTTGTACCCTTTGTCGGCAAAAAAATGTAAAAAAAAAATTTAAGATTATAAAGAAAAAAAAATTTTAAAAAATAACACAAGCCCAAAAAATAATAAAAAAAAATAAAAAAAAATAATAAAAAAAGGTCCCCAAAATAGGTTAAAGTTCAATCATAATGTTATTTTAATGGCCCGGGTAAAGCTTGAAAAGCATGCCGCATTGTATTTTTTGTTATCCAGTACACAAAAACAGAATAAAGAGTGATTGAAAATTCTATATACCCCAAAGTAAATGTGAATTTATTACAAAAATTAATAAACCCCCCCCAAGGTTTTTTGCGAAAAAAAAAGTTTTTGACCCGTTGGGGCCCCGTTCACGCGGCTTATTTCGGGACGGATTGGGCCGTATGCGCGCCCTTTTTTGCGCTAAGACGGCTGGAATCCGTCCAGTAAACTACGGTAATCCAAGCTTCATAGAGAAACAGTGGATTCCGTCGTCCTCCCCGCTGGCCAATCTGCCGGGGGGGAGGGGAAAATGACATGCACCTTATTTACGGCCGTCGCGCCGTGAATAAGCAATGTCTTGGGGCGGCGAGCAGTCCCCGCCACGCCCCCCCCCCTTATTCAAGCCGGGAATGCGGGCGAAATCCGTCCGCAATTCGGCTTTAATAAACCGTGTGAACACTGCCCCTGAATAAAAGTGTGGCCTGTAAAAGGGGGTTTTCATGTAAAATAGCGGTGTAGTTTCCTTTTTTCACTTTGGGGGACTTGATTATTTAAGTAGGACGCAACACGGGAAGGAACTTAGGGGGACATGTATGAAAAAATGTCTAGGTGTAAGACTTTTCTTTGTTGCCATTGCAACCAATCAGAGCTAAAAGCAACCAATCAGACTCTATCAACCAATCAGAGGCATAGCAACCCGTCGGAATGGATAGCAACCAGTCAGAGCCCCTTTGCAACCCTCTGAGCCCTAGCAACCCAAACAGAACTCGGCCCACAGGAATAATCGAGCCCCCCAGCAACCAATCCAAATTCAGATTAAACCAAAAAGGGGTCAAAGCAACAATCAGAGCTCAGCCCACAGCAACCAACAGAGCTTAGCAACCAATCAGGCCCATAGAAACCAAAAAGAGCTCTAGCAACCAATCAGAGCCATAGCAACCCAAACAGAGCCCTAGCAACAATTTAGAGCCCATAGCAACCAAATGAGGTCCCTCTCTTTTTATATAATGTTCTGAAAAATAAAAGCTAAGTTTGATTGGTTGTATTTGGGTTTGTTGGGTTTCCGTGGGCAAAAAAAAAGTCTTACACCTAGATGTTTTTTTTTTTATAAATGGGCCTTATTTTATAAAAATGGGGTTCCAGCCCCTGAAGAGAGCTGCCCGATTTTGAGAGGGCCCAAACTGAGTTTTTCAGCATGGGCCCCTGAGCTGTGTTTTGTATATGGTTTTTTTTTTGGCCCCCCCCCCCCCCCCCCCAATTTTAACCCTAAGAATCATTGCCTTCTCACTGGGGGGCTTTGCCAAGGGAATTAAAAACCATTTTTTCCCCTGTGGTGATAGTATCATTTCCCTCCTTGTGGGCTTGTTTTTTTTCCAGCGGCCAATTCTGAGGAGGAAGACCCCCACGGGGGGCGGAGGGGGAGCAGCCTTCTGAGCCAATGAGGGACCCAGGAGGTGTGTCTGGGGGACCACCTCAGACTCCTGTAGAAAATTTGAAACCCTAACCCTTAGTTACAGGGTACGCTCTCCCATAGTCAAGCTGAGATAAACAACCAAGCTAGATATAAAGAAAAAAAATAGTGGATAACCATTACCTGTAGATACTGGTGTACTTGACTTTTTGAGGACCTGACTGGACTGTCATTATAATTCCTCAGATGTCTAATGGATATCCCAGTTTTGTGAATTGATGGGAAAATTATTTTATTGTTAAAAATAAAACCCCTACACTTCCCCCCTGATTTGATTTCATTTATAGCTTCTATCTAAAACCCCAAACCCCATAATAAAAGTTCCTCTTTCCTTAATCTTCACAGTACTTCACTTGTTAGAATAGCACTTGAGAGCTGCAATTACTACTCTGAGGACAAGAAGTTGAGGTCACGTCAGGCAAATTTTTTTTGGGGGCTAGGGAAGGGCCCTTTCCCTTTGGGTGGGCCCGGCCACCTACTTATATTCGATTATACACAGGTCCTTCCCTACTCTTTCCCAGTCCATCTCTCTCAGTGTCGGTTGGTGCTGTATATATTACTTTCATTGTGCCTGTATGGACTAAAACATTAGTGGGAGCAGGGGGGTTTAAGGTCACCCGCAAGCGGCAAGGCTTTAACAAGGTCAGGAAGTAAGGAAAAGTCAGGAAAAGCTTATTTTAATTTTATAAAGTCCCTAAAAAAACTTTTAAAGGGGAAATTTTTAAAAACACATTTTGTTTTTTACACATTTAAAAGAAATATGCCCAAACCCTTTTGAAAGGAAAAGCCCCCCAACGGCCCCCTCCCGTCCCGCATTCGGCTACCTCGTGAGTTGCACCCTTATGCTGCAGGGGCCCAGGGGGTCCAAAAAGGGCCCGTGTATGCTGACCCACCCAATCTTGAAAATATGATTTTAGGGGGGGGGGGGGGGGGGGGGGGGGGGGGGCGGGCCCCGGGGGGGGGGGGGGGGGGGGGGGGGGGGGCGGTTTATTTTTTTGGGGGAGGAACAAAAAATTTTTTCCCCTTTTTATTTTTTTTAAGGTCCCAAAAAAACCCCAAAAAAAGGGGGGGAAAAAAATTTTTGAAAACCTTTTAAAAATAATTTTTTAAAAAAGGGTTTTAAAAAAATTTCCCTTTTTAAAAAAAATTTTAAAAACCCCAAAAATTAAAAGGGAAAACCCCCCCCCTTTTTCCCTCCCCCCCCCCCCCGCCCCCCCCCCCCCCCCCCCCCCCCCCCCCCCCCCCCCCCCCCCCCCCCCCCCCCCCCCCCCCCCCCCCCCCCCCCCCCCCCCCCCCCCCCCCCCCCCCCCCCCCCCCCCCCCCCCCCCCCCCGCCCGCCCCCCCCCCCCCCCCCCCCCCCCCCCCCCCCCCCCCCACCCCCCCCCCCCCCCCCCCCCCCCCCCCCCCCCCCCCCCCCCCCCCCCCGCCCCCCCCCCCCCCCCCCCCCCCCCCCCCCCCCCCCCTTTTTTAAAGTTTTTTTTGGGGGGGGGGGGAAAAAAGGGGGGGCCCCCTTTTTTTGGGGTTTTTTTTTTTGGGGGGAAAAAAATTTTAAGGGGGGGGAAAAAAGGGGTTTTTTTTTTTGGGAATCTAATGTTGTAATGTTATTATTTGAGTAAATTTTGAGACGCTCCCCTTTTTTCACTCCCCTGCTCAACCCCTTCCCCCCTTTTCCCCTGCGTGTTCATGACTCAGCAAGATTTGTTTAATTCTCCCCCGAGCTGATAAAGGGGGTAAGGAATTTACTTTTTGGCAAAAAACCCCTTTAATTTCCCCTTCCTTTGGGTTTACAGTTGATATTAAGTATAGAATTTTTTTGTTTATGTATTGTTGGGCCAATAAAATAAAAATTTAATTCTTATAAAAAATTTTATAAGTTAATTAAAGACTTTTCAAAAAAGGGTGGGAAAAAAGATCCCCTCCATTGATGGTGAAAACCTGAAAGAGGATCCCCCTTTTTGAATTTAGTAATTTTTTGGGAAATGTTTTTTTTTGAACCAGAAAACTGGTTTTATTGACTTTGCCCTTTTTTTGTATATTTTTTTTGCCCAAAAGATT
>JAODAL010061747.1:0-20138 GCA_025379985.1 Phyllomedusa bahiana | reverse complement strand
CTCCGGGGCCCCTAACGTAGGTTTAGCAGGGGTGCATGACATCTGTTGCCCCGGGGCACATACCATGGGGTTAGCAGAACGCAGTGACACCGCTGCTCCGGGGCTCCATACACAGTGGGGGTTACAGGGGTTCAGGACATCTGTCTGCTCCGGGACCCCATACACAGTAGGGTTAGCAGAGGTGCATTGACATTCCGTCTGCTCTGGGGCCCTTTACACAGTAGGGTTAGCAGAGGTGCAGGGGAACATTCCGTCTGCTCTGGGGCCCCATACACAGTAGGGTTAGCAGAGGTGCAGTGACATCCGTCTGCTCCAGGGCTCCATACACAGTAGGTTTAGCAGAGGTGCAGTGACATCCGTCTGCTCCGGGGCCCCATACACAGTATGGTTAGCAGAGGTGCCTTGATATCCTTCTGCTCCGGGCCCCATACACAGTAGGGTTTGCAGAGGTGCAGTGACATCCGTCTGCTCTGGGGCCCCATACACAGTAGGGTTAGCAGAGGTGCATTGACATCTATCTGCTCGGGGCCTCATACACAGTAGGGTTAGCAGAGGTGCATTGACATCTATCTGCTCGGGGCCCCATACACAGTAGGTTCTCTGTTCTGTTAGACATATGTTTTGTCGCACTTGGGGTCATCTTGGTGGTGAGAAATTGCCCTGTAGTGTGTCCTGCGCCTTCATAGCCGACATTTACTTCTTACATCAATGACACATGGTGCTCTGCCGTTTCCACTTCTCTTATTCACATTGGCGCCATTTCTCCACTCCTGATACTTTCACCACAGCAGCCGCCAACAGGACACAGCCTGCGCAGTGTCTGGAATACCGCCAAACTGCGACCAAAAGCCAATAATCATGCCAACTCTTATAAATTTCCGTTATTGCCCAAGGCAGCAGTGAGGGGTATGTGTGCAGACAGCCTATCACACCTCATACACTCAACAAGCCAGCGCACCACACAAGACTTCTTTCATGAGCTATGTGCAGCCGATGCTGATAGTTGGATGTGGTCATAATAATGTGACTGTATTATGTATAGATAGGAAAAGCAAATGAAAACTTCTGTCACCTTCTGGATCCAGGGTTCGTGAGGTCAATGTGTAACAAATATGAAGCAAATATTTCAATATGTAACATTGTAACAAATATGTACCAAATATTTCAATATGTAACAAATAAAGCAAAAATAATCTGGCATTAGGCTCCTGTGTTCAATGTGAGGATGGGGCAAGTCTTCACTCCAAGGGGTATTGGTTCCTGGTGGAGTCCGATTTTAAGATTTACCCGCAATTGACACAATACAGACAAATGCAACATATTTTAATTCTACAAAAAGTCTTTGTTCACGGATATTTACCTCCCGATGGACAGAGGGACAGATGTGAGACGTAACTTTTCCCTGCACAATGCAATGGACATGACAGAAGCTTCTCTTTGTTGCTTCCCAACAATGCTGACACCTTGTGGTTTATATCCAGTGTATCAATGTAAACTGAGACCTGGAATGTGACTCCAAAGATTCCCCAAATAACATCTTGGACATATTGTATAAGAGGATTTCCAGAACAGGGAGACACTAAGGGGCAGCTGTGTGCTCCTCGCCGGATACAGAGCGGCTACAGTCCTGATACAGCCGATCACTGATACAGCCGATTACAGGGGCGTAACTTGAGGCTCCGGGGCCCTAGTGCAAAAAGTGAAATGCCCCCCCCCCCCTCCCTCCCAGCTACCTTGTGCCATTTACAATACTTGTTTCTCATTATGTGGCAGGACTGCTTTTGTGCCCCCTCAGGCTGCAGTGCCTGTTAGCGACTGTTACCTCTGCACCCCCTGTAGCTATGCTCCTGGCCAATTACGTACAATACTATCAAGAATATTATCGTATATACTCGAGTATAAGCCGAGTTTTTCAGCCCAAAAAATGAGCTGAAAAACTCTACCTCGGCTTATACTCGAGTCACTGTCGGCGCTCAGGCGCTGCGATGGCCCGAGTGCTGACAGGGACGCTTCAGCTATATGCGGCTCCTCAGGATGCATATACTGAAGGCCGAGTGAGCGCACAGTGCCGGGCGCTGCGGCCTGGTCCCAGGCACTGTCTGCGATTCCTTCACCTTAAATGCGACTCCTCCGGAGCGCTAACGGTGAAGGGATACCACTGCGGGGCACAGAGCGAGCGCTCCGCTCCGCAGTGGTCTCCGGGCGGCCTTCAACCGCAGCACTCCGCGCCGCCCGAGCTCCCGGCACAGGTAGGTTGTTCACCCACGTGCGTGCCGCCGGCCTGAGACGTCACCCCCTTGCCGAGAAGATGCGGAAATGCGCGGGAGGCCGGAGAGCAGATGAGGCGAGGGGAGGACACGGAGCAGCGGGGAGCCAGGTAAGTGAATGTTTATGATTTTTTTAACTGCCAGTACCTGCCTACAGCTGCCTATACTGCCTACAGCGGCCTATACCTGCCTACAGCTGCCCCTTATACCTGCCTACAGCTGGCCCTATCCTGCCTACAGCCTGCCCATACCTGCTACAGCTGGCCCTATACCTGCCTACAGCTGGCCCTATACCTGCCTACAGATGCCCTATACCTCCTCAGAGCTGCCCCTATACCTGCCTAAGCTGGCCTATACCAGCCTACAGAGGGCCTATACCTGCCCTAAAGCTAGCCATACCTGCCTACAGCTGGCCATACCTGCCTACAGATGGCCCCATACCTGCCCTACAGCCGGCCCAATACTGCCCACAGCCGCCCATACCTGCCTACAGCCTGCCCATATCCTGCCTACTGCCTGCCCTATACCGGCCATAACTGCCTACAGCTGGCCCTATCACCTGCCTACAGCCTGCCCTATACCTGCCTATGCGGCCCAATATCCCCTATAACTCCCTATGGGGGACATTAACTGCCTATGAATTTTATTGGTATCCATTTTTATTTTTAAAATTTACCAGTAGCCGCTGCTTTCTAAACCTAGGCTTATACTCGAGTCAATAAGTTTTCCCCGTTTTTGGGCCAAAAGTAGGTGCCTCGGCTCATTTCCCTCGGTCGGCTTATACTGCAGTACACGGAACTACAAACAAAAAAACAAACAAACAGAGCAGAGCACGAAAGGTACAACATCGATATCACAGCAGGTGCACCCGGCCCTGGTGGGGTAAGAGCCATTTCTGTATGATGTCACCCACCGTACATGGTTGGCGGCCGTCTATAGCTATTTCCGGGTTGGCTCTTATCGGGAGTAGACAACGTGTTGGGTGGGTGGCTAATCCCCATGATCCAGGACAGGTTTTTGGCAAACCCCTGGAGGCCTATAAAAGAGGGCTGCTCCAGGTGATCGGGGGGAGTGGTGAGCTGCCAATGTTGGAGCAAAGCAGAGCTGAGGAGAGGCTCTGGCCCCCAGAGGGTGAGGGATGCCTAAAGTGTATGGGGAGAGTACAGTGCTGATGGTGCTGGATGGTAGGTCCAGACCAGGGGCGTAGCTACAGGGGTTGCAGCGGTAGCAGTCGCTACTGGACCCTGCCATGTGAAGGGTCCAAAAGCCCTTCCGCCATATTAGGCCAAGTTCACACGGCTTATTCACGGCGTAATTGCGGGACGGATATTGCCCGCAATAACTCCATGTGCTCGGCAGCGGGGGTGGGGGGCCGGCTAGCGGCATATACATTCATTAACCATGATGCGAATACTGCCGTGAACAGTGGCGTCGCTAGGCAGATTATCCAGGGCTCGTGCCCCGAATGAAATGCCTGCTGCCCCGAATCTCTCGCCCCTCAGCTGGCCAGCCTCACTCACTGGAGTAGCGCCACATTGTTGGATCTCTTTACCAACGATGCGGCACTACTGTTCTCAGTGGCTCCGCGGCCCCCTGTGATGCTGCGCTCTGCACGGGCATTGGGAGGGGCGGAGGAGAGCGGTTAGTGTACACACCATTGGCTTCTGGCTGCAGCATCTGTGTGTAATGCTGGAGGAGGAGGAGAAAGGCTGCAGGAAGCCTCGGGGGCGCTGAACCCCTCCTCCCTCACCCCCTCCTCCTGCTCCATAGTGTGAGCTGCACCCTGCAGAGCTGCCATGTGGTATTTACAGGGAGGCTATGGGGCATATTTCATTATGATTGTAAAATACTTTACATGTCTGGGGGCCAGTATAACAAGTGCAGACTGATGGTCAGCTCTGTGCTGACCCACAGAGCTAACACACAGCTCATTAATACAGCAGCATTATATATCTGACCCACAGAGCTAACACACAGCTCATTAATACAGCAGCATTATATATCTGACCCACAGAGCTAACACACAGCTCATTAATTCAGCAGCATTATAATCTGACCCACAGAGCTAACACACAGCACATTAATACAGCAGCATTATATATCTGACCCACAGAGCTAACACACAGCTCATTAATACAGCAGCATTATATATCTGACCCACTGATTAATATCAGTGTGATCCACAGAGCTGACAGTCTACAATTATAAAGGGTGTACAAAGATAATATACATATGTACTGCTGACCCACAGAGTTGATCATTATAACTGTAGATGGTCAGCTATTTTAACTTACAGAACAGTCAAATTCAAAAGTGCTCCAAAATTTAATGAAAAAAATTTTTAAAAGATTTTTAAAACTAAAAATAAAAATTAAAAATTTTTAAATCACCCCCCTTAGGGGGGGTTACACGGGTATTTAAAGGGGTAATTACCCCCCGAAATTTAGGGCCCAATGGGGGCCGGGGGGCGGAGCGGAGGGGGTTGGGGGGGGGGCCGGGCCCCCTCCCCGGGCCCCCCATAGCCTTTCATTCCCCATGGTCGTATACGCCGAAAGTTTTTTCACTGCCCAATTATCCCCCCGCCTGGCGGATTCCCCGAGCAGGGAGAGGAACGTAACCCCCCTTATTCTCTATGAGAACTGGGGAAAATTACCGTAATGCCTGGGCCGTTTTCCCAAAAGAAAAATTTGCGCCCCTTCGGCGCGTAATTGGGACCTGAAATAGGGGCCCATTTGAAGCGTGTGAACAAGGGCCCTTTATTGCATTTTACAAAAAAAAAAAAAAATTTTACTAAATTGGAATCGCTGCTGTCAAAAAAGTTAAGCTAAAAAAAATATAATATCACTTATCCCCTCCGGAAAAAAACCTTAAAAAAAAAAATTGTTTTTTTCTTTTTTGGGCCCTTTTATTTTATAAAAAACTGCAGTAAAAAATGGCCCGCTCATAGCCCCCAAAACCCGATCCCATAAAAAACCAACCAGACCCCCATAGAAACCCCAAACCCAGAGTTTAAATGGGAACCAATCAGAGCCCTTTCAACCAATCAGCCCCCAATTTTAAAACCCTTCACCCCCCTAGAAACCCAAATTTCAGAGCCTTAGCAACCCAAATTCCAAAACCCTTTGAAACCCAAACCAGAGCTTATAGAAACCCAAAATCACCCCCCCATAAAACCCAATAAAGGCCCATAGCAAAAAATCAGCACCCAAGTAACCAAATCAAAACCCCACAGCCCCCAAATCGAGCCCACAGCAACCACCCAGAGCCCACAGCACCAATCAGACCCCATAGAAATCTTTCAGAGCCCATAGCCCCCCAATCGACCCCATAGCCCCCAATTTGGACCCCAAAACCCACCAATCAAAGCCCAAAAGCGCCCAAAATTTCCTTTTTCCCAATTTCTTATACGCTCCCCAAATAAAAGGGAACCCTGGCTTTGATTGGTGGCTGTGACTCTGATTGGTTGCTATGGGCTCTTTGGTGGGCAAAGGGGGCTCTAATTTTTTGCTAGGGGCTTTTGTTTGGGTTTTGGCTATGGGCTATGTTTTTGGAAATGGCTAGACGGGTTTCTAAGACACTGATTGGTGGCATGGGTTTCAAATTTGGGTTGCTGTGAGCTCTGATTGGTTCCCTTGGGTGCGGGTTGGTTTCAAAGGCTTAAATTGGTTTTGCTATGGGTTGATTGGAGGCTATGGGCTCTGTTTGGGTTTGGGCTATGGCTCTAATTGTTGCTATAGCTTGTTTGGGTTTTCCTATAAACTCTGATTGGTGGCTTTTGAGCTCTGATTGGGGGCTTGGGGCCAAATTTTGTTGATATGGGCTCTGATTGGTTGCTTGGGCTTGTTTGGGTTGCTATGGGCTCTGTTTGGGTTTTTGCGGGTGAGCTCTTGATTGGTTTTTATGAGCTTGATTGGGGGGTATGGGCCCTCTAAATTGGTTGCCGGTGAGCTCTGTTTGGTTGCTATGAGCTCTGTTTGGTTTTGTATGACCTCTTTTTTGGTTGCCCCTGGCTCGATTGTTTGCTAGGGGCTTGTTTGGTGGCTAGGGGCCCTTTGGTTGGGGGATGGGCTCTAAATTGGGTGGCTATGGGCTCTAATTTTTGCTATGGCTTGTTTGGTTTTTTATGAACCCTGTTTTGGGTGGCTTTGAGCTCTGTTGGTTGCTGTGGGCCTCTGATTGGTTGCTATAGGCTCTGTTTGGTTGCTATGGGCTTGATTGGTTGCTATATGTTTAAGATTTGGCGTGAGCTCTGTTTGGGTTGGCTGTGAGCTCTTTTTTGGTTGCTGTGAGCTTGATTGGTTCCCTTGTGAGTCTGTTGGGTTTGCTTTTGAACTCGATTGGGGTTTAAGAGCTTGTTTGGGTTTGCGTGACTCAAAATTTGGTTGTTTGTGAGCTTTTGATTAAATTGTTTATATGCTCGATTGGTGGTTTGTGAGCTCTGATTGGTGGTGTGAGCTCTGTTGGTTGCTGGGGGCCTGATTGTTTGCCTAGGGGCTTGATTTTTTGTTTATGGGCTCAAATTTGGGGGCTAGGGGCTCTAATTGGGGGCTAAGGGCCTGTTTGGGTTTGCTATGGGCTATGATTATTTTTGGTTTATGAGCCCTGTTTGGGTTTCCATGAGCTCGTTTGGGTTTGGTTTATGGGTTTGACGGTTGCTATGGCACTGTTTGGTGGCTATGGGCTCAAATTTGGTGGCTATGAGCTCTGATTGGTTGCTATGGGCTCTGATTGGTGGCTATGGGCTCTGATTGGTGGCTATGGGCTCTGATTGGTTGCTATGGGCTCTGATTGGTGGTTATGGACTCTGGTTGTTATGGGCTCTGATTGGCGGCTATGGGCTCTGGTTGGTGGCTATGGTCTCTGATTGGTGGCTATGGGCTCTGATTGGTGGCTATGGACTATGATTGGTGGCTATGGGCTCTGATTGGTGGCTATGGGCTCTGATTGGTGGGTATGGGCTCTGTTGGATGGCTATGCCTATGATTGGTGGCTATGGGCTCTGATTGGGGCTGAGGCCTATAATTGGTTTGCTTTGAGCTATGAGTGGTGGCTATGGCCTATGATTGGTTGCTATGGGCACTCTGATTGGTGGGGCTATGGGCTCTGATTGGTGGCTGATGGGGCTCTGATTTGCGTCCGCTATGGGCTCTGATTGGTCGTTATGGGCTCTGATTGGTGGCTATGGGCTCTGATTGGTGGCTATGGCCTCTGATTGGTGGCTATGGGCTCTGATTGGTGGCTATGAGCTCTGATTGGTGGCTATGGGCTCGGATTGGTTTCTATGGGCTCTGATTGGTGGCTATGGCCTATGATTGGTTGCTATGGGCTCTGATTGGTTGTCATAGGTTCTGATTGGTTGTTATGGGCTCTGATCGGTTGCTATGAGCTCTGATTGGTGGCTGTGGCCTATGATTGGTGGCTATGGGCTCTGATTGGTGGCTATGGCCTATGATTGGTTGCTATGGGCTCTGTTTGGTGGCTATGGGCTCTGATTGGTAGTTATGGGCTCTGATTGGTGGCTATGGGCTCTGATTGGTGGCTATGAACTCTGATTGGTGGCTATGGGCTCTGGTTGCTATGGGCTCTGATTGTTGGCTATGGCCTATGATTGGTGGCTATGGGCTCTAATTGGTTGTTATGGGCTCTGATTGGTGGCTATGGGCTCTGAATGGCTGCTATGGGCTCTGATTGGTTGCTATGAGCTCTGATTGGTGGCTATGAGCTCTGATTTGTGGCTATAGGCTCTGATTGGTGGCTATGGGCTCTGAGTGGTTCCTATGGATTCTGGTTGGTCGCTATGGGCTCTGATTGGTTGTTATGTGCTCTGATTGGTGGCTATGGGCTCTGATTGGTTGCTATGGGCTCTGATTGGTTGCTATGAATTCTGGTTGGTCGCTATGGGCTCTGATTGGTTGTTATAGGCTCTGATTGGTGGCTATGGGCTCTGATTGGTTGTTATGAGCTCTGATTGGTTGCTATGGATTCTAGTTGGTCGCTATGGGCTCTGATTGGTGGCTATGGGCTCTGATTGGTGGCTATGGCCTATGATTGGTTGCTATGGCCTATGATTGGTTGCTATGGGCTCTGATTGGTGGCTATGGATTCTGATTGGTGGCTGTGAGCTCTGATTGGTGGCTATGGGCTCTGATTGGTTGCTATGGGCTCTTATTGGTTGCTATGGGCTCTGATTGGTTGTTATGGGCTCTGATCGGTGGCTATGGGCTCTGATCGTTGGCTATGGGCTCTGATTGGTTGCTATGGGCTCTGATTGGTTGCTATGGGCTCTGTTGGTGGTTTGGGCTCTGATTTGGTTGCCTAATGGCTCTGATTGTTTGCTATGAGCTCTGCTGATTGGTGGCTATGAGTCTGATGGTGTGTTATGGGCTGGATTGGGTGGCTATGGGCTCCTGATGGTCGCTTATGGGTCTGATTGGTCGTTATGGGCTATGATTGGTGGCTATGGGCTTGATCTGGTTGCTATGAGCTTGTTGTGGCTATGGGTTATGAGTGGTGGCTACGAGCTTTGATTGGTGGCTATGGGTCTCTGTTTGGTTGCATATGGGCTCTGATGGTGGCTATGGCTATGATTGGTTTTTTATGGGCTTTGATTGTTGTTATGGGCTCTGATTGGTGGCTATGGGCTGGATGGTTGCTATTGGGCTCTGATTAGTGGGCTATGGGTTCTGATTGGTGGCTAGGAGCTTTGATGGGGCTATGAGCTCTGATTGGTGGCTATAGGCTCTGATTGGTGGCTATGGGCTCTGAGTGGTTGCTATGGATTCTGGTTGGTCGCTATGGGCTCTGATTGGTTGTTATGTGCTCTGATTGGTTGCTATGGGCTCTGATTGGTTACTATGGGCTCTGATTGGTTGCTATGGATTCTGGTTGGTCGCTATGGGCTCTGATTGGTTGTTATAGGCTCTGATTGGTGGCTATGGGCTCTGATTCGTTGTTATGAGCTCTGATTGGTTGCTATGGATTCTGGTTGGTCGCTATGGGCTCTGATTGGTGGCTATGGGCTCTGATTGGTGGCTATGGGCTCTGATTGGTTGTTTAGTTTGCTATGGGCTTGATTGGTGGCTTATGGTTTGGATTGGTGGCTGGGGGTCCTTATTGGTGGCTTTGGGCTCTGATTGGTGGCTGTGGGCTCTGATTGGTTGCTATTGGCTCTGATTGGTGGCTATGGGCTCTGATTGGTGGCTATGGCCTATGATTGGTGGCTATGGGCTCTGATTGGTCGCTATGGGCACTAATTGGTCGTTATGGGCTCTGTTTGGTGGCTATGGGCTCTGATTGGTTGCTATGGGCTCTGATTGGTGGCTATGGGCTCTGATTGGTTGCTATGGGCTCTGATTGGTTGCTATGGGCTCTGATTGGTGGATATGGGCTCTGATTGGTTGTTATGGGTTCTGATTGGTGGCTATGAGCTCTGATTGGTGGTTATGGGCTCTGATTGGTTGCTATGGGCTCTGATTTGTTGCTATGGGCTCTGATTGTTTGTTTTGGGCTCTGATTGGTTGTTATGGCCTCTTATTGGTTGCTATAGGCTCTGATTGGTGGCTATGAGCTCTGATTCGTTGCTACGGGCTCTTATTGGTGGCTACGGGCTCTGATTGGTCGCTATGAGCTCTGATTGGTGGCTATGGGCTCTGGTTGATGGCTATGGGCTCTGGTTTGTCATTATGGGCTCTGATTGGTCGCTATGGGCTCTGATTGGTGGCTATGCGCTCTGATTGGTGGCTATGGGCTCTGATTGGTGGCTATGGGCTGTGATTGGTGGCTATTGGCTCTGGTTGGTGGCTATGGGCTCTGGTTTGTCGTTATGGGCTCTGATTGGTCGCTATGGGCTCTGATTGGTGGCTATGAGCTCTGATTGGTGGCTATGCGCTCTGATTGGTGGCTATGAGCTCTGATTGGTGGCTATGGGCTCTGATTGGTTGCTTTGGGCTCTGATTGGTTGCTATGGGGTCTGATTGGTTGCTATGAGCTCTGACTGGTTGCTATGGGCTCTGATTGGTTGCTATGGGCTCTGATTGTTCGCTATGGGCAATAAGGACAATCTTTACTGTAAGTCAGTTTTGATGAATAAAGTCTATTACTTATAAATCCAGTGGTAAGGACTGCATCAACGTTAGGTCCATCTATATCTGTAGGTTCATGTGTTTGGACCCCAAGGGCCCATCTATGTCTGCAGGTCTATGTGTATGTAGGTCTATGTGGGTGGACCCCAGGGGCCATCTACATCTGTAGGACTATGTGGGTGGAGCCCAGGGGCCCATATATGTCTACAGGACTATGTGTGTGGACCCCAGGGGCCCACCTATGTCTCTAGGTTTATGTGGAAGGACCCCAGGGGCCATCTACGTCTGTAGGACTATCTGGGTGGACCCCAGGGCCCATCTTTGTCTGTAGGTCTATGTGGGTGGACCCCAGGGGCCATCTATGTCTGTAGGTCTATGTGTGTGGACCCCAGGAGTCATCTACCTCTGTAGGTCAATGTGTTTGGACCCCAGGGGTCATCCATGTCTATAGGTCTATGTGGGTGGACCCCAGGGGCCCATATATGTCTGTAGGTCAATGTGTTTGGACCCCAGGAGTCATCTATGTCTGTAGGTCAATGTGTTTGGACCCCAGGGGTCATCTATGTCTGG
Source organism: Phyllomedusa bahiana (assembly GCA_025379985.1). Lineage (NCBI taxonomy): Eukaryota > Metazoa > Chordata > Amphibia > Anura > Hylidae > Phyllomedusa > Phyllomedusa bahiana. The sequence goes on along the minus strand of JAODAL010061747.1, from coordinate 9,220 downwards.
AGGTCTATGTGGATGGACCCCAGGTGCCCATATATGTCTGTAGGTCAATGTGTTTGGACCCCAGGGGTCATCTATGTCTGTAGGTCTATGTGGGTGGACCCCAGGGGCCATCTACATCTGTAGGACTATGTGGGTGGACCCCAGGGTCCTATCTATGTCTTTAGGTCTATATGGGTAGACCCCAGGGGCCATATATGTCCTTAGGTCTATATGGGTGGACCCCAGGGTCCTATCTATGTCTTTGGGTCCCCAGTGTCATCCTTTATACCCGATCCCACAGTTCTCACCTTCTGCATGAGCTTCGTCAATGTAGATGATCAGGAAGTCGGCCACCGAGCTGAAGTCTTGGACGAGCTGATTGAACTCACCGAGCCTGAACAGGAATGGGGGTCATGTGCAGCTGCCAAAGGTGAGCACCAGGGGGCGCTGGCCTAAGTACGAGAGAGAACCGTGAGAGGCGCGCCACCATACTGCGCACACAATGGCTCCAATGCGGGTCACCGTCACCTGTACTATGGGGAAGTCACAGTTTTTTATCTCTCATAGAAATGAAGACGCATGAATAGATCTTATTGGGCCTCATGTGGTTTCTAATATCGCGACCGTTACACCGAGCAACGAAGAGGAAACAAACCAGATAAAGTTCAGCATAAGTAGAAAAAGCGCCGTGGCACTCACCGAACCAAGGCACGCTAAATCTTTATGAGGCAGACGGGGACATCTAGACATGGAGACCGCACAGAAGTAGGTCGACGACTGTTTCGCGCCAAACTACACTTCTTCTGGGCCTCGGATAAAGCGTCGGCCTTGTCCTAACTAGAGCGTCGGTAACTATTCCGCCAGGTCCCTACCGGGCACGTTTCATCTTCTCTGTGGAGCCGCTGTGGACACAGGGAAGAGTTACTGAAGTCAGGACGGAGTGGAGGCTTCAGTCCGGGCTCTGAGGTTCGCACATGGGACGGGAAACAATGGTGACGCTATGAGTTATAACTTTTTCTTCAGCCGTCAGAGTCGTCGGCTGTTTGGAGTCAAGTAGCAAAGAAATGGTGCAGACACAGTGAACAATGAGGCAGGAGGTGAGAGGACGGCTGGTGCCATCTTACTGGCCAATGCCAACTCCCAGCTGATGCCAGCTACTGTACAGGTTGGAGCATTGCAGCCAGAAATGGCTAAATCATTGGCTTGAAGTAGGACCGAAGGCTTCATGACACCCGTCCCGTTGGCCTCTTCAGGACGCTCGTTCAGTTGACCTCTTCAGGATGCTCCTTCAGTTGGCCTCTTTAGGAGGATCGTTCAGTTGACCTCTTCAGGACGCTCCTTCAGTTGGCCTCTTCAGGAGGCTCGTTCAGTTGGCCTCTTCAGGAGGCTCGTTCAGTTGGCCTCTTCAGGAGGCTCGCTCAGTTCGCCTCCTCGGGACACTCGTTCAGTTGGCCTCTTCAGGACGCTCATTCAGTTGGCCTCTTCAGGACATTCGTTCAGTTGGCCTCTTCAGGACAGTCATTCAGTTGGCTTCTCTAGGACACCCATCCAGTTGGCCTCTTCAGGAAACCCATCCAGTTGGTCTCTTCAGGACACACATCCAGTTGGCCTCTTCAGGACGCTCGTTCAGTTGGCCACTTCAGGAACCCCGGCCAGTTGGCCTCTTCAGGACCCTCGTTCAGTTGGCCTCTTCAGGACACTCGTTCAGTTGGCCTCTTCTAGACACCCTTCCAGTTGGCCTCTTCAGGACACCCATCCAGTTGGCCTCTTCAGGACACTCTTCCAGTTTCCTTCTTTAGGGCACCCGTCCATTTGGCCTCTCTAGGACACCCATCCAGTTGGCTTCTCTAGGACACACATCCAGTTGGTCTCTTCAGGACACACATCCAGTTGGTCTCTTCAGGACACCCATCCAGTTGCCCTCTTCAGGACACCCATCCAGTTGGCCTCTTCAGGACACTCGTTCAGTTGGCCTCTTCAGGACACTCGTTCAGTTGGCCTCTTCTAGACACCCTTCCAGTTGGCCTCTTCAGGACACCCATCCAGTTGGCCTCTTCAGGAGACTCTTCCAGTTTCATTCTTTAGGGCACCCATCCATTTGGCTTCTCTAGGACACCCATCCAGTTGGCTTCTCTAGGATACCCATCCAGTTGGCCTTCTCAGTGCACCTGTCCAGTTGTCCTCTTTTAGGCACCCATCCAGTTGGCTATTCTAGGGAACCTATCAACATGGCCTCTAGGAGCTCAGGACTGACTTTATGGACCCGGGTTGTAGTCAGTACCCAATTAGTAGACACTCTGATAGCTCAGGACCTGGGGTGTAGTTAGGCCTCTGCTAGTATGACACTGTTAATAAACGCTCTAGGAGCTCAGACACAGACGCTGTTCCCCCGGAGGGTGCTCATTAGCATAGTAATTTAAGGTGTGTTATTGTTGCAGGTTGTAACGACTTTCACTTGTGGAGAAGAAACAATGTTACATAACAGGTAATAAGCGTTTAGTAATATTGGTGACGCTCCTGCTCCAGACAAGACCTCACCTCTCATGGGGGCTGTGTTTTGTTAGAAGAAGCTTCCAATGGGTTAATCTCAGGCCCCAGCCATCAGCTGTAATTTGGGGGGGAATCCCGGGGCCCCAACCATCAGCTGTAATCTGGGGGAATCCCGGGGCCCCAGACATCAGCTGTTATCGTAGGGGGATCCCGGGGGTAGGACCCCTGCGATCAGCTGTAATCTGGGGACAAACCCTCAATTTCTATAAGTATTAAACAGTCCTCGATGATATAAATGTGCTGCCCTTGTAATACACAAGAGACCCTGAATGGGGAAACATCTATTGACCTGCCAAAAAAGGCTGGTGAGACAATTACGTTAATGTTCCTTATTTACCTTCCTCCCTCTTTGCTGGGCTGTACATGAGGCTGGGGGCTCCCTGTACATGAGGCTGGGGGCTCCCTGTACCTGAGGCTGGGGGGCTCCCTGTACAGGAGGTTGGGGGAGGCCCCCGTGTGGCGGCTCCCTGTACCTGTGGAGGGGGCTCCCTTCGACCCCCAATGGGATGGGAGCTCCCTGTACCTGAGGCTGGGGGCTCCCTGTACATGAGGCTGGAGGCTCCCTGTACATGAGGCTGGGGGCTCCCTGTACATGAGGCTGGAGGCTCCCTGTGGTTCTGGGCTGTACATGAGGCTGGGGGCTCCCTGCTCTTCTGGGTCTTGTACATTGAGGCGGGGGCGTCCTGGTCGTCTGGACTGTAAATGAGGTGGGGCTACCTGGTCTTCTGGGCTGTACATGTGGTTGGGGGATCCCTGCTCTTCTGGGCTGTATATGAGGCGGGGGGATCCCTGTTCTTCTGGGCTGTACATGAGGCTGGGGGATACATGTTCTTCTGGCTGTACATGAGGCTGGGGGCTCCCTGTTCTTCTGGGCTGTAAATGAGGCTGGGGGCTTCCTGCTCTTCGGGTCTGTACATGAGGCTGGGGGCTCCCTGTTCTTCTGGGCTGTACATGAGGCTGGGGGCTCCCTGCTCTTCTGGGCTGTACATGAGGCTGGGGGCTCCCTGCTCTTCTGGGCTGTACATGAGGCTGGGGGCTCCCTGCTCTTCTGGGCTGTACATGCGGCTGGGGGCTCCATGCTCTTCTGGGCTGTACATGAGGCTGGGGGCTCCCTGTTCCTCTGGGCTGTACATGAGGCTGGGGGCGGGGGGGGGGGTTGGGCTCCATGTTCTTCTGGGCTGTACAAGAGGCTGGGGGCTCCAGCTCTTCTGGGCTGTCATGAGGGCTGGTAGGATCCATGCTCTTCTGGGCTGTACATGAGGCTGGGGGCTCCCTGTTCTTCTGGGCTGTACATGAGGCTGGGGGCTCCCTTTTCTTCTGGGCTGTACATGAGGCTGGGGGCTCCCTGTTCTTCTGGGCTGTACATGAGGCTGGGGGCTCCCTGCTCTTCTGGGCTGTACATGAGGCTGGGGGCTCCCTGTTCTTCTGGGCTGTACATGAGGCTGGGGGCTCCCTGCTCTTCTGAGCTGTACATGAGGCTGGCGGCTCCCCGTTCTTCTGGGCTTTACATGAGGCTGGGGGCTCCCTGTTCTTCTGGGCTGTACATGAGGCTGGGGGCTCCCTGTACTTCTGGCTGTGCTTTGAGTCTAGGGCTCCCTTCTCTTCTGGGCTGTACATGAAGCTGGGGGCTCCTGTTCTTCTGGTGTGTAATGAGACTGGGGTCTCCCTGTTCTTCTGGGCTGTACATGAGGTGGGCTACATGTTCTTCTGGGTTGTTACATGAGGCCTGGGGATCCCTGTCTCTTCGGGGCTGTACATGAGGCTGGGGGCTCCCTGTTCCTGAGGCTGGGGGGCTCCTGTATGAAGGCTGGAGGGGCTTACCTTGTATATGAGGTCTGAGGCTCCCCTGTACATGAGGCTGGGGGCTCCCTGTACATGAGGCTGGGGGCTCCCTGTTCTTCTGGGCTGTACATGAGGCTGGGGGATACCTGCTCTCTGGGCTGAATGTGGCTGGGGGCTCCCTGCTCTTCTGAGCTGTACATGAGGCTGGGGGCTCCCCGTGATTCTGGGCTGTACATGAGGCTGGGGGGGCCCTGGTCTTCTGGGCTGTACATAAGGCTGGGGGCTCTCTGTTCTTCTGGGCTGTACATGAGGCTGGGGGTTCCCTTCTCTTCTGGGCTGTACATGAGGCTGGGGGCTCCCTGTTCTTCTGGGCTGTACATGAGGTTGGGGGCTCCATGTTCTTCTGGGCTGTACATGAGGCTGGGGGCTCCCTGTTCTTCTGGGCTGTACATGAGGCTGGGGGCTCCCTGTTCTTCTGGGCTGTACATGAGGCTGGGGGCTCCCTGTGTTTCTGGGCTGTACATGAGGCTGGGGGCTCCCTGTTCTTCTGGGCTGTACATGAGGCTGGGGGCTCCCTGTGGTTCTGGGCTGTACATGAGGCTGGGGGCTCCCTGTTCTTCTGGGCTGTACATGAGGCTGGGGGTTCCCTTCTCTTCTGGGCTGTACATGAGGCTGGGGGCTCCCTGCTCTTATGGGCTGTACATGAGGAGTGGGGCTCTTGTTCTTCTGGGCTGTCATGAGGCTGGTGTGCTCCCTGTTCTTCTGAGTGTAAATGAGGCTGGGGGCCTCGGCTCTTGTGGCCTGTACATGAGCTGGGGGCTCTCTGTACTTCTGGGACTGTACATGGAGGCTGTGGGCTCCCTGTTCTTCTGGGCTGCTCTCTCTTTTCTACATGAGGAGGGGGCTCCCTGTTTCTCTGGGACTGTTACATGAGGTTGGGGGCTCACTGTTCTTCAGGGGCTGTACATGAGGCTGGGTGTTCCCTATTCTTCTTGACTGTACATGAGGCTGGGGGCTCCCTGCTCTTCTGGGCTGTACATGAGGCTGGGGGCTCCCTGTGCTTCTGGGCTGTACATGAGGTGGGGGTCCCTGTTCTTCTGGGCTGTACATGAGGCTGGGGGCTCCCTTTTGTTCTGGGCTGTACATGAGGCCTGGGCCGGCTCACTGTCTTCTGGGCTGTACATGAGGCTGGGGGTTCCCTGTGGTTCTGGGCTGTACATGAGGCTGGGGGCTCCCTGTGGTTCTGGGCTGTACATGAGGCTGGGGGCTCCCTGCTCTTCTGGGCTGTACATGAGGCTGGGGGCTCCCTGCTCTTCTGGGCTGTACATGAGGCTGGGGGCTCCCTGTTCTTCTGGGCTGTACATGAGGCTGGGGGTTCCCTTCTCTTCTGGGCTGTACATGAGGCTGGGGGCTCCCTTTTCTTCTGGGCTGTACATGAGGCTGGGGGCTCCCTGTTTCTTTGGTGCTGTACATGTGGCTGGGGCTCCCCTGTTCTTTGGGCTTTTACATGAGGGCTGGGGGCATCCCTGTTTTCTGGCTGTACATGTGGCTGGGGGCTCCTTCTTCTGGGCTGTTCATGAGGCTGGAGCTCCTGTTCTTCTGGGCTGTACATGAGGTTGGGGGCTCCATGTTCTTCTGGGCTGTACATGAGGCTGGGGCTCCTGTTCTTCTAGGCTGTACATGAGTCTGGGGCTCCTGTTCTTCTTGGGATGTTTACATGATGCTGCGGGGCTCCCTGTTCTTCTGGGCTGTTCATGCGGCTGGGGGCTCCCTGCTCTTCCGGGCTGTACATGAGGCTGGGGGCTCCCTGCACTCTTCTTTTTGGGGGGGGGGGCTGTAATTGAGGATGGGGGCTCTCTGTTCTTTGGGGCCTGTACATGAGGCTGGGGGCTCCCTGTTCTTCTGGACTGTACATGAGGCTGGGGGCTCCCTGTTCTTCTGGGCTGTACATGATGCTGGGGGCTCACTGTTCTTCTGGGTTGTACATGAGGCTGGGGCTCCCTGTTCTGGGCTGTACATGAGGCTGGGGGCTCCCTCTTCTTCTGGGCTGTACATGAGGCTGGGGGCTCCCTGTTCTTCTGGGCTGTACATGAGGCTGGGGGCTCTCTGTTCTTCTGGGCTGTACATGAGGCTGGGGGCTCTCTGCTCTTCTGGGCTGTACATTAGGCTGGGGGTTCCCTTTTCTTCTGGACTGTACATGAGGCTGGGGGCTCCCTGCTCTTCTGGGCTGTACATGAGGCTGGGGGCTCCCTGTTCTTCTGAGCTGTAAATGAGGCTGGGGGCTCCCTGTACATAAGGCCGGGGGCTTCCTGTTCTTCTGGGCTGTACATGAGGCTGGGGGCTCCCTGTTCTTCTGGGCTGTACATGAGGCTGGGGGCTCCCTTCTCTTCTGGGCTGTACATGAGGCTGGGGGCTTCCTGTTCTTCTGGGCTGTACATGAGGCTGGGGGCTCCCTGTTCTTCTGGGCTGTACATGAGGCTGGGGGCTTCCTGTTCTTCTGGACATTACATGAGGCTGGGGGCTCCCTGTTCTATTGGGCTGTACATGAGGCTGGGGGCTCCCTGTTCTTCTGGGCTGTACATGAGGCTGGGGGCTCCCTGCTCTTCTGGGCTGTACATGAGGCTGGGGGCTCCCTTCTCTTCTGGGCTCCACCCCCCCCCCCCGTTTGAGGCTGGGGGCTTGTTCTTCTGGGCTGTATCTGAGGCTGGGGGCTCCCCTGTTTTCTGGGTGTCATGAGGCTGGGGGCTCCCTGTTCTTCTTGGCTGTTCATGAGGCTGGGGGCTCCCTGTTCTTCTGGGCTTTACATGAGGCTGGGGGCTCCCTGTGTTTCAGGTTTGTACATGAGGCTGGGGGCTCCCTGTTCTTCTGGGCTGTACATGAGGCTGGGGGCTACTGTTCTCTGGGCTGTAATGAGGCTGGGGTCTCCTGATCTTCTGGGCTGTTACATGAGGTGGGGGATTCCTGCTCTTTTGGGCTGTACATGAGGCTGGGGCTCCCTTCTTCTTCTGGGCATGGAAAGAGGCTGGGGCTCCCTGTCGTCTGGGCTGTACGATTGGCTTGTGCTCCCTGTTGCTTCCGGGGCTGTACATGTGGCTGGGGGCTCCCTTTTCTTCTGGCTGTAATGAGGCTGGGGGTTCCTGGTCATTGAGGGTGGGGGGCTCCCTGTACATGAGGCTGGAGGACTCCACTGTGTTCTGGGCTGTACATGAGGCTGGGGGCTCCCTTTTCTTCTGGGCTGTACATGAGGCTGGGGGTTCCCTGTACATGAGGCTGGGGGCTCCCTGTACATGAGGCTGGAGGCTCCCTGTTCTTCTGGGCTGTACATGAGGCTGGGGGCTCCCTGTTCTTCTGGGTTGTACATGAGGCTGAGGGCTCCCTGTTCTTCTGGGTTGTACATGAGGCTGGGGTCTCCCTGTACATGAGGCTGGGGGCTCCCTGTTCTTCTGGGCTGTAAATGAGGCTGGGGGCTCCCTTCTCTTTCTGGGTGTACATGAGTCTGGGGGCTCCAATGTTCTTCTGGCTGTTACATGTGGCTGGGGGCTCCCTGTTCTTCTGGGCTGTCAATGAGGCTGGGGGCTCCCTGCTCTTCTGGGCTGTACATGAGGCTGGGGGCTCCCTGTTCTTCTGGGCTGTACATGAGGCTGGGGGGTTCCTGTTCTTATGGACATTACATTAGGCTGGGGGCACCCTGTTATACTGGACAGTAAATGAGGCTGGGGCTCCCTCTTCTTCTGGGCTGTACATGTTTGCTGGGGGCTCTCTGTTATTCTGGGTTGTTAATGAGGGCTGGGGCTCCCTGCCTCTTCTGGGCTGTACATCGTGGCGGGGGGCCCCCTTTTCTTCTGGGCTGTACATGGGGCTGGGGCCCCCCTTTTCCCGGGGCTGTAATGGGTGGGGGTCCTGTTCTTTGGGTTTACATGAGGTGGGGCTCCTGTTTTTGGGCTGTACATGAGGTGGGGCTCCCTGTTTTCTGGGTGTACAAGGGGGGGGGTTTCCCTTTCTCTGGTTTGTAATGAGCTGGGGGCCCTCCTTTTTGGGGTCATGGGCGGGGGCTCCCTTTTCATTGAGGTGGGGGCTCCCTTTTTCTGGGCTGTATGGGGCTGGGGGTCCCTTTCTTCTGGGCTGTAATGGCTGGGGGCTCCCTGTTTTCTGGGCTGTAAGAGGTGGGGGGCTCCCCCGGGTGTACAAGGCGGGGGCCCCCTGTTTTTTTGGGTGTACATGAGGCGGGGGCCCCTGTCTTCGGGGCTGTACATGGGGTGGGGGCCCCCTGTTCTTCGGGGGCGCATGAGGTGGGGGGTTCCTGTTTTTCGGGCTGAATGAGGCTGGGGGCTCCCTGCTTTCGGGGGTTAAGAGGCGGGGGCTCCCTTTTCTTCGGGGCTTTAAGGGCGGGGGTCCTGTCTTTGGGTGTAATGAGGTGGGGGCTCCCTTTTTCTTCTGGGCTGTAATGGGCTGGGGGTCCTGCTTTCTGGGTGTCCATGAGGCGGGGGGCCCCCCTGACTCCCCTTTTCCTTTTTTGGGTAATGAGGTGGGGGCCCCTTTTTCTTCTGGGGTAATGAGGCTGGGGGTCCTTTCTTCTGGGCTGTACTGAGGCGGGGCTCCTTTTCTTCTGGGCGTACAGAGGTGGGGGTCCTGTTCTTCTGGGTGTTCATGAGGTGGGGCCCCCTGTTCTTCTGGGCGGGACATGGGGCTGGGGGGCTCCCTTTTTCGGGGTGTAATGGGGGGGGGCCCCCTTTTTCTGGGTGTCAGAGGTGGGGGCTCCCTTTTCTTCTGGGGTATGAGGTGGGGGTCCTTTTTTTTTGGGGCTGTACATGAGGCTGGGGGCCCCCTGTTTCTGGGGCGTAATGAGGCTGGGGGCTCCCCTTTTCTTCTGGGTTAATGAGGCTGGGGGTCCGTTTTCTGGTTACATGAG
>JAODAL010061746.1:0-20138 GCA_025379985.1 Phyllomedusa bahiana | reverse complement strand
AATAATCTGCTCCTATGACAAGAATATAATACTAAATACTGCCCTCTATGTACAAGAATATAACTACTATAATACTGCCCCTATGTACAAGAATATTACTACTTTTATACTGCCTCTATGTACAAGAATATAACTACTTAATACTGCCCCTATGTACAAGAATTTTTACTACTTTAATACTGCTCCCTATGTACAAGAATATAACTACTATAATACTGCCCCTATGTACAAGAATATAACTATTATAATACTGCTCCTTATGAAACAAGAATATAACTACTATAATACTGCCTCCTATGTTCAAGAATATAACTACTATAATACTGCCTCCTATGTACAAGAATATAATCATAATAATGGGTACTCATAAATTAATTTCCTGTTGCATATATCTGCCATTTACAGTCATATGAAAAAGTTTGGGCACCCCTATTAATCTAAATCATTTTTAGTTCTAAATATTTGGGTGTTTGCACAGCCATTTCAATTTGATATATCTAATAACTAATATTGCACATTTTGTTTAGTACAAAAAACCCCTCATTTCAATCCGGAAATATTACTGTGCCCATCAGTTAGTAGATATATTAAAAATTAAAATGGCTGTTGAAAAACACCCAAATATTTAGAACTAAAAATGATTTAGATTAATAGGGGTGCCCAAACTTTTTCATATGACTGTAGTTGCTGTAAGAACTTCTGAACCATTACATATCTTTGACATAATCACTAGGAGTTGGTTTTACATTCCTAGTAATATTTGAAGGATCTTAGGTGGATCAAATGCAAGTTTAAGGAATGCTACTTCCAATAGTTGGTGCTGAGTCCTAGCTCTCTTCCTTTGAGCTTATTTGAATATTTAAATTGCAGTGGAACATTCATTGCTTATGATGTCTTCATGGTCTCTCTCCCTCATGTGAAACATTATCCCTTCTAAGCAAAAATCATGTAGTTTGTCAGCAGAAAATTCCCTACTTCCCAACTGATGGCTTCCATATAGCAATAGTGTTTTTTAAATTGCAGTGAGGAAAAACAAACAGAACTATCGCTCCATAGATTTTACTGGATTTGCAGTTTACCAAGGATTGCAGACAGGTGGCGCTCTCACTCTGTACTGGTTTAATTCTTTGTTAAAACAAGTTGCTTGTTTCCAATTAGCATCAATGTCATAAATTGTCACTGAAGCTGAAACGACCCCAATTAGTGAGATGATCTTGGATGATGATTGCCTGTGACATGTCTCCTGACCTGCGCTGGATCTTTCCGCTTGGTATCTGGATGGCAGAACCAGGACCACTGTAAATACACTGGAACCAATTTTCCCAGGAGGACCAAGATGGGGCATTGCATAATGATGGTTTTGGTGCAGGTAGATGGATGAATGAATAGGTTTCGGTTTTGCTGCTCTGGGGTCAATGTGCCCCTCGCTGGTCTGGGATGATTGTGAACCTCGCTGGTCTGGGGTCACTGTGCCCCTCGCTGGTCTGGGATGATTGTCCCCCTCGCTGGTCTGGGGTGACTGTGCCCCTCGCTGGTTGGGATCACTGTGCCCCTCGCTGGTTGGGATCACTGTGCCCCTCGCTGGTTGGGATCACTGTGGCCCTCTCTGGTCTGGGTTCACTGTGCCCCTCGCTGGTCTGGGATCACTGTGCCCCTCGCTGCTCTGGGATCACTGTGCCCCTCGCTGCTCTGGGGTCACGGTGCCTCTTGCTGCTCTGGGGTCACGGTGCCTCTTGCTGCTCTGGGATCCCTGTGCCTCTCGTTGCTCTGAGATCACTGTGCCCCTCGCTGGTCTGTGATCCCTGTGCCCCTCGCTGCTCTGGGGTCACTGTGCCTCTCGTTGCTCTGGGGTCACTGTACCCCTCACTGCTCTGGGATCACTGTGCCCCTCGCTGCTCTGGGGTCACGGTGCCTCTCGTTGCTCTGGGGTCACTGTACCCCTCGCTGGTTGGGATCACTGTGCCCCTCGCTGGTTGGGTTCACTGTGCCCCTCGGTGGTCTGGGGTCAATGTGCTCCTCGCTGGTCTGGGATGATTGTCCCCCTCGCTGGTCTGGGGTCAATGTGCCCCTCGCTGGTTGGGATCACTGTGCCCCTCGCTGGTCTGGGATCACTGTGCCCCTCGCTGCTCTGGGATCACTGTGCCCCTCGCTGCTCTGGGGTCACGGTGCCTCTTGCTGCTCTGGGATCCCTGTGCCTCTCGTTGCTCTGAGATCACTGTGCCCCTCGCTGCTCTGGGGTCACTGTGCCTCTCGCTGCTCTGGGATCACTGTGCCTCTCGTTGCTCTGGGGTCACTGTGCCCCTCACTGCTCTGGGATCACTGTGCCCCTCTCGGCTCTGGGATCACTGTGCCCCTCTCTGCTCTGGGATCACTGTGCCCCTCGCTGCTCTGGGATCACTGTGCCTCTCGTTGCTCTGGGGTCACTGTGCCCCTCGCTGCTCTGGGATCACTGTGCCCCTCGCTGCTCTGGGGTCACTGTGCCTTTTACAGTGCTAGGACTCTTCTTGCTCTGATTGCCAACAGAGAAGCGTGCTGATTGCCTGAGTGTGTTATATTTAGGCTTTACCTAATATTTAGGCTTTACCTATATTTAGGGTTTACAAAACTCTCTGTCAAATATCCTATTATATAAAGAGGGTGTCTCTTGCTTTGGGGGAATCGGTGAGTTTATGTATTTCATTGATTTCAATGGAAACTGTAATACTCCCTTTCCCTTGTGGAGGGGGGGGGGGCACTGCAGGGTAATTAAACATTTGCTGTTACATCCTCATAGATCACTGCTGATTGCTAGGAGGAAAACAGCAGTGGGACATCCTATCAACAGCCTATTTTTGGAAGCCCTTTTAACCAAAGAGGATGAAAAGTTTCATAATTTTCTAAAATACTTGGTGTCCCAGCAGGCTTGGCCTGGACTACAGGGGGGCAGGGGAAATCTCCATTGGCCCCTGGGTCATCGTAGGCTCATGGGCATAAAGGTTACTTTTCATGGAGAAAGGCAGAAAGCAAGGGGCATGTGCAGTCATACATAGGAGCTGTAGGATGGGGCACAAGAATCAACTCCATTGGTGGGTCCCGAGAATCGGCTCCACTGGTTGGCCCCAAGAATCAACTCCACTGGTGGCCCCGAGACTCAGCTCCCCTGGTGGGTCTCGAGAATCAGCTCCACTAGTGGGTCTCAAGAATCAGCTCCACTGGTGGGCCCCGAGAATCAGCTCCACTGGTAGGCCCCAAGAATCAGCTCCACTGGTGGGCCCCGAGAATCGGCTCCATTGGTGGCCCCAAGAATCAGCTCCACTGGTGACCCCTGAGAATCAGCTCCACTGGTGGGCCCCGAGAATCAGTCCCACCGGTGGGCCTCGAGAATCAGCTCCACCAGTGGGCCCCGAGAATCAGCTCCACTAGTGGGCCCCGAGACTCAGCTCCATTGGTGGCCCCAAAATTCATCTCCACTGGTGACCCCTGAGAATCAACTCCACTGGTGGGCCCCGGAATCAGTTCACTGGTGGGGCCCAGAATCAGTTCCCCCGGTGGGCCTCGAAAAATCAGTCCACTAGTGGGCCCCGAGAATCAGCTCCACTGGTGGGCCCCAAGAATCAGCTCCACTGGTGGGCCCCAAGAATCAGCTCCCCTGGCGCCACAGTCCGACACTAGTTCCAAATCCATCATTTCATGACCTCTGTTAGTTGTCACTGAATTGACCAATCAGAGACTTGAAAACCTAAACCTGTCAGTCCACACAGATGCATGGCCGGTTACCGTGCAGCAGGGCATGATCCATACTTGTCAACAGTCCTGATTTTAGTAGAACAGTTCTGAGAACAGGCAGTAAAAAGAGCCCTTCCTAAAAACAGGTGTTTTGGCTAATTTTTTGCGGTCATTCCCAGGGTGGGGTTTAAAAGAAACCTCTGGCCCACCAGTGGAGATGATTTTGGGTGACAGAGAAACACAAAGTAGCAAGTATTTGTGAAGTGTAAAGAAAATGATTCATGCTTTTCAATTTTTTTTGCAAATTTAGAAAACTGAAAAGTGCAGCATACATATGTTTTCAGCAACCTCCTCCCTTGAGTCAATAGGTTGCAGGACCACCTTCATCTGCAGTTTTTATCTGTTCTTTGCAGAATAGCTCCAGCGCAGTCAAGGGTTGGGGACATTTGTGGTTGTGTACAGATTTCATGGTCTTTTACTGTGACCTGGTCACTATAACACAAAATCTGCTTTGATGTAAACCCTCCAATTGTAGCTTTGGCTGTATGTTTAGGGTCGTTGTCCCTCTGGAAGGTTAACCTATGTCCCACTCTCAAGTCTTTTGCAGCCTAACAGGTTTTCCTCCAGGATTGCCCTGTATTTAGCTCCATCCATTTTCCCATTACCTCTCAGCAGTTTCACAGTCCCTGCTAAAGCAATGCCTCCCCCCAGCGTGATGCTGCCACCTTCATGCTTTATGGTGGGGATGGTGGGTTTAAGGTGATGAGCAGTGCTGGCTTTAATCCACACTGTGCGTTTAGCATTTAGGGCAAAAAGTACCATTTTGGTCTCATCTGACCAGAGCCCCTTCTTCAACCTGCAGCTGTGCCCCCTACTTAGGATTTTGCTAACTGCAAACAGGACTTTTGGCTTCCCTCAAAAATGACTTTCTTCTTGCCACACTTCTATAAATGGCAGATTTGTGGAGTACACGACTAAAAGTTGTCGTGTAGACAGATTTTCCCACCGGAGCTGTGGATCTCTGCAGCTCCTCCAGAGTGACTCTGGGCCTCTTGGCTGCTTCTCTAGTTAGTGCTCTCCTTGTTTGGGCTGTCGGTGTCCGTGGACACCATGCCTTGGTAGGTTAGCAGTTGTGCCATACTCCTTCTATTTACGGATAATAGATGGAACAGTGCTCTCTGAGATGCTTATAGCTTGAGCTATATTTTTAAACCTAATCCTGCAATACACATTGCCACAACTTGATCCCTGAGCTATATGAGATAATATTCATCCACTACACAAAAGGTTTTTATGAAGTTGTCTGTCAGGGACTTCAGGGACACACACAGAGACACAGATGAGTGAGGCCCTGACACTGGTCCCAACCTCTGTCCCTGCCTTTTGGGGAACCTGACTCCTTACTAGTTCGGCCCCAACCTGAAGACTGGTGACTGCTCTGAGCCAAGTGGAACACAGACGAAGAAAAAACAAACAGGGAACAAACAAGAGAAGTCGGGCAGGCCAAGTCAGTAACAAATGGGCAGCGCAGCACAAAAATGTGAGACCAAAGAATAACCAGGAACCAAGCAAGTATCAAAGAGCACAGAAAGTCAAATGAGAGTACAGATGAACTATAGGGAAAGAAAACCATATAGCAGGCAGAGGACAGGAAGGAGAGGCTATAAATATGGAAGGGGAGGAAGGAGAGCAGAAGTGATAGGAAGAAGGAACTGTCAATCACCAAGAGAAGAAGTTAACCCCAATAGTGCTGGAAGGTTTCTGGCTACAGGCGTTGGCCAGAAATCAATTAGGTATACATACAGAGTTTCCAACCAGCGTTCACACTAGCAGAAATGAAATGGCCGAAGCCGCAGTTATGGTCGCAGCGGCCGTGGCCGGTGACCATAGCCAGATGCAGAGGGCCTATCTGGCACGAACGTGACATTGTCTGTTCACTTATGTTCTTTATCAAACCTCTGAGCCCTTCACAAAACAGCTGTAGTTATATTGATAATATATTACATTCATATGTATTTACTAATCAGGTGATTTCTAAAGGCAATTGGTCACACTGGATTTTATTTAGGGGTATCAGAGTACAGGTGGGATGAACACATTCCATATATATTCGAGTATAAGCCGACTTTTTCAGCACATTTTTTATGCTGAAAAAGTCCCCCTAGGCTTATGCTCGAGTTTATATGTTATACTAGTTCTATGCATCCAAAGCACAACTCACCTCACATGAAAGTGCTGGCTCTTCCAGATGATGTCACACGGAGTGAGGGTGTCATGTGATGCTGCTCAGTGTATGCAGGATTCTGCTGTACTGGTTGTGATTACTGCTGTATGAGCTGAAGCAGAGCTGTGTATGTGCCTGCACAGAGCTGTGTATAATGTGCATGTAGCAGAGTCTTATGTGTGTAATGTGAATGTAGCTGAGCTGTGTGTGTGTAATGTGGCTAATTACTAGGGACAGCCCTCCCTGACTACTGAGGACAATCATTTCATACATGGAGGCACCAAGTCCTCTAGTTGTTGCTCTTTGCTATGGCTGTCTGTCCTAGTTAATGAAGAGGCATCACTTATTTGCTGCATTTCCTACCCTAGGCTTATACGCCGATAAGTTTTCCCATTTTATTGTGGTAAAATTAGGTGCCTCAGCTTATATTCGGGTTGGCTTATACCTGAGTATATACGGTATGCGTGCCACTCTTTTTAGTTTTTTAAATTGCAAACAGTTATTTTGTTTACACTTCACAAATACTTGCTATTTTGCGTTGCTTAATCACATAAAATATCAACAAAATACATTTAAAGGGGTTTTGCCATGAAGTAAAATTGACGTGGGAAGCTTGCAAATGAAATGGCAAAAATTTTCACCATTCATCATTATTAAAAATTCTGCACCGTTTTTCTTTTAGCTCTCCTTTAGTGATCCTTTTGTTTACAGCTCGTCTCCAGGGGATATTTACCAGGGCTGTGAGCTCCTTAGTCCTGGTCGCACATGCTAAAACATTCACCTCTCCTCTCAGGCAGCTACTGAGTGTTCAAACCCCAGGTGCTGTCACTCTACTTCCGTCCCCTGTCCTCCTTAGTAATTAGTCAAACAGTGCAAATAAATAAAAAAGAAACCTTGATCGTTCCATTCAACCTAAAGGGCCCCATCCCTGGGTAAATTTTAAGGCAAAAAGAGCATGTTCTAAACAGGACGATTTGAAAAAGAATAGTAAATAACAGAAAGATTGAAAAAAAGGGGGGTACACAAAAAAAAAATATCAAAAAACGAGATTAATTTTAAAGGGGAAAAATCGTAAAGAATTATAGTATCAAAAAACAAATCCAAAAAGGTCAAAAAGAAAAAAAATAAACATTTTTTAACCAATATTTCAGAATTTTGGGAAAATAAAAAAAATTTTTTCCAAAAATAAAAACATTTTGGAGGGGGATGAGATAATGCAAAAAATTGAAAAGGAAAAATGCCCTAAAAAACGTAACAATTTAAAATCAATCTCTAAAAGTTATTTTAAAAAAAATAAACACATAACTGGCTTCCCAAACAGGTTTTCCCCCATTTGGGGAAAAAATTTTTACATAACACACAAATATTTTTTTTAGACTGACACAAAACGAAAAAAGTTTTAACATAAAAAACATTTAAAAACTTTAAGAATTGGAAACAAAACATTGCCACCGACCGATGAAAATTTTGGGGGGTAGTGCTAAAAAGTCAAAACTCTATAAAAGAACACAAAAAGGGCATTAAAAAACAACAACCGACCAATCAGGTCGGAAAAAAAATTTTCTAGAACAAATGGGGGAGATCTTACCTCTTTTTCGTTTTTTATGCATCGAAAAATTTTAAAAACCGAACGGGGTTTGTTGGGGAAACGGGTGGGTCCGTGAGCCATTGGATCTGGAGTTAAATGTTAGGGCCCCAAAAGGGGCCTCAACTTCCAAAATTCTATCAATATTTACTAAATAGGCACTGTTTTTAGGGAAGTAATTATTGTTTTTAAACGTGTCAAAAAACGTACAATGAAGGGACTAGAATGAAAAGGTTAAAGGATTGATGTAATTGGAACGAAATTTGAATACCACCCCCACAAACTATAAAAAAAGAGTAAATCCTTCTTTGTAGTTATGTGTGAAAAAGGGGGAAAATTGTTTAAGCCCGAAAAGCTTAGTTTTTCACGCTAGCGACATTTTTTTTACCCTCTGTCCCTTCCCACCCAATTAAAGTATGTCTTTTGTACTGAGCCGGCCCGAATAGCAGAAATCAAGTTTTTTGTTTTCCCATAAATGTATTTAAAGAGTCCTGAGGTCGTGGTTTACAGGGTCCGTGAAAAAAAGGGAAAACTGGACGCTGAATACCGTAAAAACAGGTGGTGCTAATACATTGGAGGTGACTACAGCCAAAAATTTCTTTAAAAAAAATTTTTTAAACTTTGTGCAGTTTAGCCCTACTAGGCTTTTTCCCCCCATAAAACACCAAATATAATATCCATAGAGCTGAAGTTTCCTATTGGTTTTTATGGGATTATAAACATATGGTACAGAGGGTATTTTTTTTTGGAATATTTTAAAGTTTCGCTTTTATATTATCTATACTACCCCATCGAACAAGTGCCAGTCAGGATAAAAAAAGAAAAACTGCACAATTTTTTGGGACCTGAAAAGTCTAAAAACTACTGAAAATGAAGTTATGATAGTTGATTGCCAAAATGGAAAAATTAAAAATGCAGGAGTAAGATGTGGTGGCCCGCAATTCACTCAGCACTTTATAAAAAAAAAACATTACCACGAGGTCTGGAAAAAAAACCCCAACGTTCTATCCAGGGGTTTTTTTAAATTACATAAATGGAACGAAGTTTTAAACGAATTTTTTTGGCTTAGAGTAATATTTTGTTTTTGAAACAGAGAAATTGAAAAATTTTGGAATTAAAAATTAAACAACAAAATAAAATTTTGGAAAATATTACAAAGATAAACAAATTATGAAATAGGGAATTAAAAAAAAAGAACAACTTAAAAAAATAGAAAAAATAATTAGGAAACAAAAAAAAAAGCAAATATAAACGGACGTGGGGCTTTAATAAAATAATGTTTATAATTGGCAAACAACAACAGACCCCAAGATCCATATTAAGAAATCAGAAAAAAAATCATATAAAAACGAGAAAAGAAGAAAGTTTCTCCGAGGTAGATTCAACAGCAACGGGTGCCTCAGAATTGTAGTTCCGTATAGACGACTACAAACTTTTTTTCCCAATAGGACTTGGTGCGCAGACTTGCTGCAAAAAAGGGGGGCCGAAAGCAAGCAAAAACAAACAACAAAAAAAAAAAACTCAACCCAAAAAAGGACAGGCAAAAAACAATAAAAGGGGGACAATGAACATTGGAAAGAGAAGTCTAGATGTCATATCCCCTAACCCCTTGATTTTATCAACAGCACAATACAAGTGTTAAAAAAGGGATTAAATTTTTCCCCACCCCCCGTAATTTTGATTTGTTTGATACTTTATTAGATGAAATCGTTTTGTAAGTCCCTTACTGTTAAAAAACTTTTTTTTGTAAAATTGAGGGGGGACTTTCAAGAACGAGCATATGTACACGGGAAATAAAAAAATGAAATATGATAACCTTATGTTCAATGAACAGCAAACATTAAAAATACTCAAAAAAAATGGAGGGGGGTTCAGATACTTATAAAATTTCATGAAAATGAAATAAAAAAACCCAAATTCAATCCAAAATTTTTTTACCCCTTAAATCTAGAACAAGTGGAGGGAAGTTTTTCCAATCCACTATGGAGAGAACCTCAAAAAGTTAAAGACTCTAAAAAAAAGAAAAATAGTAATTTAACTAATAAAAGAATTTAACCCTTTAAAAGGAAATTTAAAAGGGAAAACCAATCTGTAAAAAAAAAAAGGCAGATAAGGGGGGGTGTATAGTTAATGGACTGGGGTTATATATTAAACAGATTAACAAAATTTAGGGATGGGGAAACTTTCGCTCAATGACAAGTGATCCCACTAGGACATTTTTTAAAATTTCACGTTTTTAAAGGATGAAGGTATTAGCCTTTGGGGTTATTACCCAAAAACAACGGAAATTTTAGAAACAAAATCCAGAATCCCCCCTTTTTTTATGGGGGTACCAAAAATTAAAAAAAAAATTTCCCCGGATTGCCCTATTATTTCCCGGAAATGGGGGGGATAGTGAGCGATTAAGTACATGGATTGAATTTTTTTCAAAAAAACCCTGGTTAAACCTTGCCAGGTATTTAAAGGCAGTTTTTTCTTGAGATCCTTTAGAAATTTCGGTGACATCCCAAAATCCTGGAAAGCTTGGACAAAGAAAATCTGTACTCTAACCTCCCTACCTCTGAAGGTAGCTCCAAAAACCTCTTTAAAATTTAGGAAAAATTGGGAAAAAAACTACAAATTTTTATTTTTTGGGAAGCATAGTTTCTTTTTGCAAAACAAATTTTTTTCTCCTTTTATGACATGTTTTATTTACAGGGGCACTGGGCCCTATGGGGGCCCGTCATCTCCCCCATTGCAAATCTTTTTGTTGCTTGGGGGGGGAGCCCGTTTATTTTCAACATCCACAATCCCTTTTTGGAAAAATGGTAGGGTTTTGGGATGGGCGTTTTTAGACGACCCGTTAATAATCTGGGGGGTCATGTAGCGTCCATAAGATTTCATTTCCCCAGTTAAAAACAAAATCAATTTGCTTTTACACTATATGTGATAGAATGCGGGTGCCATTTTTGGATTTTTGGGAAATCTTTTGGGCGTTGGAGGATAAAATCATTACAAAAGTATCGTAAGCCCCTTTGTGGTAACCCGATTTTGAGAGCTAATAGTATCATTCCATTTTTACCATCAAGGCTATACCCCCTGGGTGAATTTATAAGGGCAAAAAGGCAAAAGTTCTGAACAGGACGATTTTTAAAAAAAAGTAGTCACAATAAAAGAAAATTTAAAAAAAGAGGGTACAAGAAAAAATACAAAGAAGCAAGGGTTAAAGTTTAAAGGGAAAAAAAACCCTGAAAAATTACTAGTATCAAAAAACAAAACCAAAAAGGTCAACAATGAAAAATACAACATTTTCTACACCCCAAGTTCAAATTTTGGCAAATAAAAAAAGATTTTTCCAAAAAATTAAACATTTTTAGACAGGTAGATAATGGAAAAAAACATTGATCAAGGAATAAGGTGTCCCTAAAGAAACAAAAAATTGGGAATAAATCTCTAAAAGTTATTTTGTAGTAAAATAACACAGTAAAATTGGGTTTTTTAACAGGATTTTACCCCCTGTGGTGGCAAAAAATTAGTGTATGTCAATCACGCACAAAGTATTATTTTTGATCTGACACAAATACAAAAAATTTAAAATAAAACGTTTATAAAAGTATGCCCCCATGTGGTATACATAATACTTTGACCGATTGCCCTATGTTTATATGTGGGTTTGTACTAAGAAAAGTCAAAACTGTATACATGAACACATATCAGGCATTAAAAAACAACAACCCCCACCAATAGGGGCGGTAAAAATTTTCTAGAACAACAGCAGGAGATCTTACCTCGTTCGTTTTCTATGCGTCGAAAAAGTTTAAAAAACCAGAACAGGGGGTGTTGGGAGCACACAGTCGGCTCCCTGAAGCCATTGGATTTGGAGTTAAATGTTAGGGTCCCAAAGGCTCAACTTTCGAAATTTCTTCATTTTTATAAAAAAAGGAAGTTTGTTAGGGGTGTAATTTTTTGTTTTTTAAAGTGATTAAAAGTCAATAAGGTAGGTAAAAATTCGGTTAGGTTTTGGGAACGTTTGAATAAAAAAACTTCAAAAAGGTAATCTTCTTGGCTTAGCGTGAACAAGGGCGAAAAAATTGTTTAAAACCCGAAAGCGTTGCTTTTCACGCTAGCACTGTTTTTTTCCTCTTTTCCCTTTCCCCCAATAAAGTAGTCTTTTTTACGAGCCGGACCGAATAGCAGAAAACAAGTTTTTTTTTTCCGCATCAAAGTTATTATCCTGAGTATTAACGGTATGCGTGCACTCTTTTTGTTTTTTAAATTTCAAACAGTTATTTTGTTTCACTTCACAAATATTTCTATTTTGCGTTGCTTTAAACACATAAAATTCAAAAAAATACATTTAAAGGGGGGTTTTTCCTGAAGTAAAATTTTACGTGGGGGAAATTGCAAATGAAATAACCAAAACATTTTCACCCTTCACTTATTAAAAATTTGCACCCCTTTTTCTTTTATGCTCCCTTTGTGATCATTTTTTACAGCTGTTCCAGGGGGTATACCCGGGCGTGAGCCCCTTGTTTCCCGGTCGCAATGCTCAGACTAAAAAACCTCTTGGGGCTACTGAGTGTTCAAACCCCGGTGTGTCACTTACTTCCCTCCCCCTTCCTCTTTGAATTATCAAACATGCAAATAAATAAAAAAGAAACCCCAAAGGGTTGTGATTGATAAAGAGAAAAAAAATAACAGGTTTGGTTCCTGCAGGAATTTGAACCGAGGACCCTTGTGCCTGGAGGCAAAAACTTTACCTCTCAGCCACTCACAATGCTATACATCAACATACCTTTTTTGACTACAGAGAGGAAAGGCCTGGTGATGTCATCCTGCTGGGTCACATGATATGCAATTCAAACAAATCAAAACACGGCCCCCTTCTGAGCACACAGAGCTGAAGAGCTGGATACAAGGAGGTATGAAATGAGATCGGGGCAAAACCCCTTTAAGTTTGTGGCTGTAAAGTTTAAAAATGAGGAACAGTTGTGGGGGGTAGGAAGACTTTTGCAACCCACTCTATATGCACATTAAAATAAACTCCAGCTCTGCCATGCAAATGGGTACATTTGGGGTGTTCCTGTTCCCCTGCAGGCCAGTGCGAGTCTGCAAGTGGCCTTTCCTGACATGTCTGTTTTAGTAAATACTCGTAACCACTATGAAATAACAATTCTGGAGCCTTTTTCCTTAGTTCTCTATCTTGTTATTCCTACTAGAAATGCAGTAAACCTATAAATACAATGGCCAAGCAAATAGAATGGATACCATAAATACAAAGAATACCAAAAGAAATTGTATCCAATACAGTAATATAGAAATGTAAAACAATACTTTATTAAATCTTATTATAAACAATTAAAAAATAAAAATTAAGGTTGTCCCAAGGTTTATTCTGGGACGTATTTAAAGCCGAAATTTTCCGCCCGACTGTGCAAATTTTGGGGCAAAAAATATTTCCCAGTCATTACGGTAATCCCATTTATAGAGAAAATGGATTAAGTCCTCCCCCCTCTCGGACATATGCCAAAAAGGGGGGAAAGAGACAGGAAATTTTATTCACGGGTATACGAAAAGAAATAATGAATGTCTAAGGGGCCGGCGGGCGAAATAACGCCCGCAATTAAGCCGTGGAACTTGCCAACAGAAAAAAACCCAAAACCCAAATAAAAAATACCCAACAAAACCCCCACTGAAACATAATGCTTTTATATAGGTGATATAGTATCAAAACATCACAAAATTTAAGTACAAAAAATCAATTTTATATATCACCAAAGTCAGAGGTTAGAATGGGTGTGATTTTGTTGCTACGATTATTTTTTTAATTTGTTTTAATAGATTTTTTAGTATTTTTTTTTACTTTTCCCAATTCTGATTGGATATTTTTTTGGGGGACTACTAGAAAGCATTAAAAAATTGTCGGGGTTTTTGGGCCAAAAAGGGTGTGTGTCCCTATACGGTCTGATATTGACCAATCAGTGTGGACAGTCAGTGTGTGCAGGGCACGCCCCTTTAAAAGCGGTAATGGTAACGCCCATCTGACTGAGTCAGTAATAGATTTCTAGGGAGAATAACAGAGAAACAACACAGAGTTACAAGAGAAGAGGCTCCAGAACTCTTGTCACAGCAGATCCTTTTTAACTGGAAATGTTGGGCCCTGGGGGCCATGAAAAAAGGGGTTTTTTTGGGCCCTCTGTGCTTCTTTCCTAAACATCTGGGAGAAAAAAGGGCACATGCATAAAAAACTGTCTAGGGGGGAGGCGTGGCCGGACGCTGAGGAAGATGGTGTTAGGGAGTCTCCGGAAACCTCGTTAAGAACTTGCTGCAAAAGCCCAGAACCCGGCACATCGCCCAAATTTTTCTTGCCACAGCACCCAGGAATCAGAAGACACCTACCACAGCACCCGCAACAGCCCCGGGCGGGTAGCCAATCCCCGGGCCCTCACAGCCGCGGAAAAGGCTGGCCCCGGACCATATCCGGGGGGGCGCTAAAAAGGGGGGTGACGGCTTGTCGGTCCCTGCAATCACCGGACGAATACCGGACCCCGCGACCACCCCCCCAAAACACCGTGGGCGGTAAAGATCGAGGGGAACCTTTAACCCCGGCGGCCTGAGAAAAGGGTTTCCGGCGGCCCCTGCTCGTTACACCCGGAGTGAACACCACCAAAAGGGCAAAAATTTCCCGGGGCCCTCCCAAAAGGGCCCCATATCCCGCAAGCAGCGGAGCCTCCTGCCGGCTAATTGCCCTACACAGAAGGGAGCACGGGGTTAAATAGAATCGGACAGTTTGCTGAGAAAGCTTTGAGCCACCCCCTGTTCCCTAGCCCTGGGGGGAAAAACTTCTTGTTTAAGGTAGGCAACCCACTTGGCATCTCATTAAATAATAGACTTGCCAATCCAGATTACTGGGCACAGAGAGCTCCCGCCATTGCCCACCTCCATTAGGAGACAGCGGGGCCCTTTTTTAAAAAATCAGCCACTGGGGCCCCAGCAGGGATACTCTACCCTGGGGCCCGAACAAAAAAAACTCACCTCGCGGAAACCCATCACCCCATCTGGCAGATGTAGAGTATTAAACGCTACTTTAAGGAAATGCGGGGTCCCAAATTTGCTGCACCCCCCCTCACCATCACAAGAACCCAAAGCAAAGAGGGGGACTGCTACCACCCAGCCCACCTTTTCCAAACCCCCAATAAACCACCCCCCAAAAAAGGCCCCCCTTGAAGGAAGCCAAACCCATCCCACAGACTTCACAACCTCTGACACCGCCAGCACCAAAGAAAACCCCCTGGGGCCCAAGCTCCCCCCGCTACCCCAAAAGGACGGGGGACAAGGGCCCGCCCAACCTCAATCTACCATCTCGGGCCCCACCAGGGGTTCCTCCTCATCTAAATTTATTGTGGAGCTGCTGACCCACCTAGCACCTTCACAGTTTGGAAGAGGGGAAGGGCCACCCCAAAAAAACTTAAAACCCTCGAGAGCAGACTTGGGAGTTTTGGGGTGGCAGAGGTCAAAGAGGCTTGCGGGGCGGAGATTGCAGCCTTTGCGTTTAAATATGAAGAGATGGTGACAGGGTCCAAGCCCTGGGAAGGGAGGCACATCGCCACTACCGGTATATGCCCATTGTTTTTAAATCTAAATTTTTCCCCCCCTCAGCATCCCCCCATTTTAAAAAGGATGCAAGGCACTACCTTGGCTTGGGAAAATAGAGGGCCCCCTGAAAATTTATACGGATCAGAGTTTTAAACCGGGAAAATTTCCAAAATGGCGTTTGAAAAATTCTGGGGCCATTCTAAATACTGTCTTCAAATTCCATACTGGGAGAGCCTCGTCCCCCCCAATTAAAACTAGAAAGGCACACGGGGCCTGAACCCCAAATCCAATCTGGTAAACCCCGGAGGGATTTTAATTTGCTGCCTAAAATTTTGAGATAAAAAAACGTATAATGTCTAAACCCCGGGCCCCAAAGGGGCCCAATTGAATATAAAGGGGGGCCCAAAAATCCAATTTTTCCCCAGATCTCTCGGGGATGCCCCTTACAAAAGGGAGCGTTGCTTAAAGCCCCTCGGGGAGGAACTCAAACATCGTGAAATTTCCCAATATACGTCATTGAAAAAGTTTGGGCACCCTTTTAAATCTAAACATTTTTAGTTTAAATATTTGGGTTTTTGGGAAAAAACCCTTTCAATTTGATAAAATCTAATAATTTAATTTGCACATTTTGTTTTTAGTACAATAAACCTCTTTCAAATCCGGAAATATTAACTGTGTCCATCGTTATTAGATATACAAATTGAAATGGCTGTTGAAAAAACCCCCAAAAATATTTAGAAAAAAAATGAATAAGTTTAAATTTGGGGGGGCCCCAAAATTTTTTCATATAAATGAAAATGGGGTTTTCCCCTTCGTCCTGATTGCCCACAAAGAGGGCAAATCCCCTTCATTTGAAGGCACTGGAGATTGGGGAAATTTCTGTTCTAAATTGAATATTCCGACCCCATTTCCCCCAGTTTGGAAAAATACAACCCCCTTCCCCCCCCGCCAGTGACCGGCAAGGGTTTCCCCCATCAGCAAAAGGAAAGGTGCCCAAAAAAAGAAAAGGGGGGGACTGTCACCCACAGGAGCCTCTGAAACCCCCTTGAGTATATTTAATGCTGACTTGGGGATAGATTTTTTCCAATTATTGGCGATTTTTAAAAATAACAGGTTTTAATAACTAGATTTTAGGCCCCAGTCTTGTTCCCATTTTCCCTGACCCGGGTTTTGGGGACAAAATTTTTAAAATAAATTTATTGGGCCAGTTTGCATTTATTTGCCCTGGACCGGGGCCCGCGGCTGGGGGGAAAGAGTTTAAATGTTTCCCCCCAGTACGCGCTTCCCCATTTGTCTCGGACGTTGACTCTGGGTTCAGGAGTCTTGAGTTTAAAAGCGGGGGTTTCCCCCTGCGGTTTCTGCGGTGCCGGGACATTTTCCCCCCCAAAGGGAGCAAACAGAACCCCCACGACCCTACAGTTTACCTTTTTGCTCTAGGTTGGCTGAACAGGTCAGGTTGTGGTTTTCTTTTGGGGGGGGTTTCCCCCCTCCTTCTTGGTGAAATTTCCCAAACACTTGAGTTTGAAAGGGAAATTTTCGTTCTCCCTTTCCCCAAAGGATTATTTCCCCTTTGGGGATTACTTTTTTGAAACCCGAGGGGTAGGACTACCCCTCGGTCTATGTATTTTTGGGGATGTCCCCGGGTCCCCCCTTTTTCCCCCCCATTGGGTCCGTCTTGGTGTTTCCCCAAATGACAACCTTTTAGGGGCCCCTTATCACATCATTAATAATGGGTAATTTTTGGTCAATAAACGTAAAAGGCCTTTTAAAAATTTACACAAAAAGAAGGAATATTTCTGACGGAATTAAACAATGAAAAGGCCCGAAATTGCTTCTTCAAGAAACCCACTTAAAAAAAGAAGGGGAAATTTTAAAAATTTTTTAGGGGATCTGTACCACGGGCCCCATGTCTTCCCCGTCCCGGGAAAAAAACAGATGCAATTTGCTAGCAAACACTTGCCCCCCTTTTAAGTTCCAAAACCTGTCATCGATGATAACGGGGGGGACATAATCCTTAAAAGGCAAAATTTTCTGGGATGGTTTACTTTTTGCAATATTTACAAACCCTCCAAATCTCATTTTCATTTCCTCAAACCAAAAAGTCCTTTTTAAGCTAAACCCTTCCCCCCCTCCCCGGTGATAGTTGGGGGGGGACTTTAATATGGCCCCTTTTGGGGAAAAAACCGGGTTGGCCCCCACTACGTGCTCAATCTAACCGCCCCCCATCAGCTTTTGGATTCCTAGGGAGGTTTTGGAAAATAGTTAGAAAAAAATTTCCTTATTTGACCTTGGGGGAATAGCGCACCCCCGAGAGCGCTCCTATACCTATTTCTCAACACCCCACAATTCTCATTCGAGAATAGATTTTTTTTTTGCAATATTCCAGCCCTGAGGCGTATGGCGGGCGCAGATATTAAAACCCATTTCTTGGGCAGACCCCCAAACCCATCAATCTATCTCTTAAAAATGCAAGTTGCAAAACCCCCTTCGTAGGGTGCCCTGGCGATTAAACCCAAAGCCCTTTTTCAAAATTTCCCCCCAAAACTTGCTGAAGAAATTGAGACAAAACCCTTTTAGGGTTTTTAATCTAAATAATGAGATTCCCCGTGGCCCCCCCTTTAACACTGTGGGAAAACCCACAAGCAGTTTTTCGGGGATGGGTGCAAACTCCCTGGGTGCCAGGGAAAAAAAAAGAAAAAAAACCAAAGTAGAGTCCTTCTCCCCAAACCCCGGGTTTCTTCCCTTTGGGGTCGTCCTTGGCTGCTGCCCCGAAAAGGTTAAAATTAAAAAAAAATTAAAAGACCTCCCGAGCAAACCCGAAAGCTTTTACCTGTTTAGAACTGAAAAGATGGGTACTCTATGCAAAGGGGAAAAGATACTATGAGAAGGGGGAACAAAGGGACATCCCTGCTGGCGGGCAGTGAGAGAGGGGCCTGGAAGACGTAACCCAAAATTTTTTTAAGAATAGAAGGGGGGCATGTAACGTATGGGCCCCAAAACGATTGGGGAAATTGTTACTTGAAATATTTCCAAAGCTCAATTTACCCCCACCCCGGGCACTTTCCCTGCTGTGAGGAAGAGAAATAAAAAGGTGAAAAAAATTTTTTGGCCCTCTGTAAAAATACCGTCCCTTTTCAAAAAGAAAGGGAGTTGGGAACCCCTTTAAATTTCCCCCAAACACCCTTTTTGGAGATGGGGCAGCTCTGAAAAAATATGCCAAAAAGGGAAGGCTCCCGGCCCGACCTTTCTTACCAAAAATTTTTATTACCGGTATAAAGGACCCCAACTTTTCGGCATACCAAATGCCCGTGTATAATTCTTTTTTAAACGGTAAAAACAAACCCCTACTTTTTTACACTCCGGGATATAACCCTAATTTCCCCCAAACCCGGGCAAAAATCCCCTGGAAGTTTCCCCAATTTCAGGGCCCCTTTGCCCTACTAAAAACAGATCTCAAATACAGTCATTAAAAAGTTTGGGACCCCTATTTAAACTAAAAAATTTTTAGGGTTTTAAATAAATTTTGGGGGTTGGGAACGGGTTTTTTAATTTGATATATCTAATTTTCTTTTTGCACCCTTTTGTGTTAGTACAAAAAACCTATTTAATTCCCCGGGAAAAATTACTGTTCCATCGGGTTTTTTAGATTTATCAAATTTAAATGGCTTTTTGCAAACACCCAAATATTTAGAAAAAAAAAAAAGATTAGATTAATAGGGGTGCCCAAACCCTTTTATTTTGGGGCTGTATTCACAAAAAATATTGGCCACCCAAAAACTTGCAGTTTGGCTTCCACTTTAGGTACAAAAAAGACCAGGTGGGCTTTTTTCCCAAATCGCCAAAGGGGGGGGGCAATAAAAAAAAGGTTTATCAATCTAATTTATGCGATCAATCGACTTTTTGGGGATTCAGCTTTACTACTAAATTTAAAAAATTTTTTCGAAAAGGCCCTTTTACCCCCTCAAAAAGGGGCCTTTTTGATGGCCCATTGGGGGCACTTTTGGGAATTTCGGGGGCCCTTCTTAAAGGCTATTGCTGCCCCATTACTCCCCCCCCCAGCAACTAAATTTAAATCCCTTTTAGTATGTCCCCAAATTTAAAATTTGAATCTTTAATGGGACGGGGTGCCCCTGTCCCTTTTGGGATTTGTCCCCTGTGCGAATCTCCGCCTTTGCTTTCCGTGAAGATGCAAACATCCGGGGGGGTCAAAAATTAAAGATAGGGATTTAAAAATTTAAATTTGGGGGTTTATGTTTTGTTGACTAATTTCACCCCCCTAACATCCTTGCCTTAAACCCGCATTCCCCCACTACATAGATTTCAAAATTTTTCAGGCTATTAAAAAAAAAACACCCCAAAAAAAAAGCCCCCCCCTATAAAAAATTCCAGAAGTGATCTATTCATTTGCAGGCTAATTATCGCTATAAATGGAAAACGTCGGGGCCCCACGGGTAAATTTTTGGGGATTAACCCCCACTTCTTCCCTTTTTCACACTCTATTTAAAACTAAATTCAAAGCAAATTACTGAAATTTAGGAGCTTATTTTCAAAAAAGGGGTGTCATTTTAAACCCTCTCTCCTGGGCGAATAGCCGCCAAAAAAATGAACATACTACTAAGTACTTTTTTCCCATTTTTAGATTCTACCCATCCCCATCCCGGGTGAAGGATTTTAAAAGTACCCCAACTTCCCTTTTTCAAAAATTTTTTTGGTCCCAAAAAAAAGATACAGGGAAATTTGGGAAAGGGAAAAAAAATGATGGCTAGAAGGGATGAGGGGGGGTTTTGGGGGCACCAGGGCCCTTTGTCAAATATTATTGGGCACCCCCCAAACTTCGAAAGGGTCCCGCCTGGTCTTCTATGTTAGCCATTTAAATGGGTTGAGAAGAGAAGCTGTTTGGGTGGGGACCAAAAAACCCCCAATTTCCCCCCCTTTTGGGCCAATTCCCCTGTGACTATTGTTTCTCGATTTCTTGGGCCCCAAGCCCCCTAAAAATTTTTCCCAAAACTTGTTAAAAAAAAAATTATTAAATTTTTTAAAAAAAAATTT
>JAODAL010061745.1:0-20139 GCA_025379985.1 Phyllomedusa bahiana | reverse complement strand
AGTAGACCCGACACTCACTGACCCCATAGACCCGCACTCACTGACCCCCATAGACCCGCACTCACTGACCCCATAGACCCGGCACTCACTGACCCCATAGACCCGCACTCACTGACCCCATAGACCCGCACTCACTGACCCCATAGACCCGCACTCACTGACCCCATAGACCCGCACTCACTGACCCCATAGACCCGGCACTCACTGACCCCATAGACCCGGCACTCACTGACCCCATAGACCCGGCACTCACTGACCCCATAGACCCGGCACTCACTGACCCCATAGACCCGACACTCACTTACCCCATAGACCCGACACTCACTGACCCCATAGACCCGCACTGACTGACCCCCATAGACGCGGCACTCACTGACTCCATAGACCCGCACTCACTGACCCCATAGACCCGGCACTCACTGACCCCATAGACCCGGCACTCACTGCCCCCATAGACCCGCACTCACTGACCCCATAGACCCGCACTACCCGACCCCATAGACCCGCACTCACTGACCCCCATAGACCCGGCACTCACTGACCCCATAGACCCGCACTACCCGACCCCATAGACCCGCACTCACTGACCCCATAGACCCCGCACTCACTGCCCCCATAGACCCGGCACTCACTGACCCCCATAGACCCGGCACTCACTGACCCCCATAGACCCGGCACTCACTGACCCCATAGACCCGCACTCACTGCCCCCATAGACCCGGCACTCACTGACCCCATAGACCCGGCACTCACTGACCCCATAGACCCGCACTCACTGACCCCATAGACCCGCACTCACTGACCCCATAGACCCGCACTCACTGACCCCATAGACCCGCACTGACTGACCCCCATAGACGCGGCACTCACTGACTCCATAGACCCGCACTCACTGACCCCATAGACCCCGCACTCACTGACCCCATAGACCCGAACTCACTGACCCCATAGACCTGGCACTCACTGCCCCCATAGACCCGGCACTCACTGACCCCCATAGACCCGCACTACCCGACCCCATAGATCCGCACTCACTGACCCCCATAGACCCGCACTCACTGACCCCATAGACCCGGCACTCACTGACCCCATAGACCCGGCACTCACTGCCCCCATAGACCCGCACTCACTGACCCCCATAGACCCGCACTCACTGACCCCCATAGACCCGCACTCACTGACCCCCATAGACCCGCACTTACTGACCCCATAGATCCGGCACTCACTGACCCCCATAGACCCGCACTCACTGACCCCCATAGACCCGGCACTCACTGACCCCATAGACCCGGCACTCACTGACCCCCATAGACCCGGCACTCACTGACCCCCATAGACCCGGCACTCACTGACCCCCATAGACCCGCACTCACTGACCCCATAGACCCGCACTCACTGACCCCATAGACCCGGCACTCACTGACTCCATAGACCCGCACTCACTGACCCTATAGACCCCGCACTCACTGACCCCATAGACCCGGCACTCACTGACCCCCATAGACCCGGCACTCACTGACCCCCATAGACCTGACACTCACTGACCCCATAGACCCTCACTCACTGACCCCCATAGACCCGCACTCACTGACCCCATAGACCCGGCACTCACTGACCTCAATGCTCCTTGGTCTTAGGAGCTTACAATCTATAGGACACTACGAGATGTAGTAATACACAGGACAGAGTAAAACGTGTCGTTGTAGATGAATATAACATACGTCACCGCAGACTGGAGCGACCTCAGGAGAGCGGAGGCGACGTCCAGGACCCCGGCGTCACCGGCTGCATTTTCAGAGCCCTGTGGCCTCGTACAACACAGTCTGCCCCACCAGTAGTAATAGGAGTCTATGGGTTGCCGGGGGCAACCATTCACAGGCCGCAGAAGGAAGCAGCAGCCGCCGGCCTCCCTCCCTCCACTGCTCTTTGTTTGCAGTCAGGGGTTTCCATGGCGACAGCAGAGTGCTGCGGGCCTAGTGCCTGCCGGCAGTACTACCACCACCCTCATGTCCCCTCTGCAGGGACTACTCCCCTCTGTGACACAATATCTGAGAGGAGCCCATTAGGGGGTCATTAACCCCTTCAGGTCGCAGCCATTTTCAGGTTTTTCAGGTTTTTTTTCTCGCCTTCAAAAATCCAGAATTTTTTTATTCCTCCGTCTGTATCGTCAGATGAGGGCTTGTTTTTTTGGAGGACGAGATCTACTTTTTAATGGTGTCATTGATCATAACATAAAATGTACTAGGAAACACCCCCCTCCCCAAAATAAAAAAAATATGCGCCGTGGAAGCTGAAAAAAAAGGTTTTTGGCGGATCCAGTTTTTATGGAGCCCACTCTTCAGCATAGCTAATGTGTTATCTGTATTCTGCGGGTTGATACAATTTCCCTGATACCAAATTTGTAGAGGTTTCATTAGGTTTTTAGCATTCTAATAGAAAAAAAAATCTGTTTTAGAAAAAAAACTCTAGTTTTTTAAATTTTCGCTGAACTGCCATTTTATTTTCTGCGACCAGTAGCTTTTTTTGGTTTCCAGACTGTGGAACTGAGCGAGGGGGGGGGGGGGAGGGTATTTATTTATTTTTTGCGAGCAGAAGTAATGGGCAACACCTCACCCCCACTCTCTTCCCCCTAAAAAGAAAAAAAAAATTATGTGGAGTGGATCCAGTTTTTATGGAGTCCACTCTTCGGTATAAACAATGTGTTATCTGTATTCTGCAGGTCAATACGATTTCTGTGATACCAAATTTGTAGAGGTTTCGTTATGTTTTTAGCATTTTAATAGAAATGTTGAAATTTTTTGTTGCTGAAATGCTATTTTATCTGACCAATAGCTTTTTTTGGTTTTCCAGACTGTGGACCTGAGCGAGTGAGGAATTTTTTTGGGGGCGACCTGAAGTGTCGTATTTATTGGAACCATTTTGGGATAGGGGCGACTTTTTGATCACTTTTTATTCCAGTTTTTAGAGGATGTGAAATGACCAAATAAAACAATTTTGGATTTTTCTTTTCTCTGGTGTTCAGCGTACGGGATAAATGAGATATTTGTATAGACCGGACTTTTGTGAACGCGGCGATACCAATTATGTGTAACTTTTTTATTATCTTATTTGTAAAATGGGAAGGGGGGGGGGGGGCGCTGATTTGAACTTTTAATATTTTTTTAAAAACTTTTTGGGAACACATAGTCCCCCCCTAAATTACTTGATGCCCAAATGCGTGATAGGGTTAATGCTGTCACTAGGGCTTGTTTACATGAGGATACTAAATGCTGAAAATATCAATGTAGAGTCCACATCTAAAATTGGTGCCTTTCCGCGTGGATTCTAAAGTGTAGATGCTGGAATTTCAGCAGGGAGTTGTTAGTGGATTAGGATGCCAGATTGGACACCGAATGCATGCGGATCCGCGCCACATCAGCGTCCAGATAGTTTTATGTGGAACGCTAATTCATACCTGCTTACTCTCTCGGATCGTCCGGGAGACTATCCCACACAATAGGAGAGACCTACCGCACATTCAGGAGAGCTGGAGACAATAGGGGAGACCTACCGCACTCTGGGGAGAGCTGGCGACAATAGTGGAGATTTACTGCACTCCCAGGAGAGCTGGAGACAATAGAGGGAATCTTCCACACTACAGGAATAGCTGGAGATATTAGGGGAAATCCCTCACACTGTGGGATAGCTGGCGACAAAAGGAGTGATCTACCCACTCCCGAGAGAGCTGGAGACAATAGGGGAGATCTACCGCACTCTGGGGATAGCTGGTGACAATAGGGGAGATTTACTGCACTCCCAGGAGAGCTGGAGACAATAGGTGAGATTTACTGCACTCCCAGGAGAGCTGGAGACAATAGGGGAGATCTACCGCACTCCCGGGATAGGTGGCAACAATAGGCGAGATTTGTTATCAGCTATCAGAGATCTCCCACACTCTGGGGATAGCCAGAGACAATATGGGAGATCTACTGCACTCCTCAGAGAGCTGGCAAAAATAGGCGAGATCTCCTGCACTCCCGGGACCAGGGCTGTGGAGTTGGCAAGCCGAACCCCCGACTCCGACTCCTCAATTTCCCAAACCTCCGACTCCTGACTCCCTCATACATGGCGCATGTTTAAGTGATAACTTTCCTGTAGTAAAATGGTCACATCAGGCTGTTTATCACCTTATGATACAATAATCAATCTATTTTGGTAGAACAGACACTGACAAGCAAAAAGGTAACAATGTTTTGATCTTGTAAACACTTGTGGGTAGAGTTGAAGAAAAAGCTGTATTTGTATCCAAGTCCAGTCTGCGCCAAAACTGGGAATGTGTAGAAGAGACCGGGATCAGATTTTGGTCAAGACATGCTTGAATCTGATCTAGAGCCCAGAAGGATTCAGGCAGTATTGAAAACCAAAGGTGGATTTCCCAAATACTAACAAAATAATAAAAATTAAGATTTTGATTTTTAGGAGCAAACAGTAACAATGCAGTTACAGAAAGAATCTGCAGAACTAAGCAGATGCTGAATACTTGCAAGTCACATTTATGTATAAGATGTAAGATGACTGTATATAAAATGACAGTAGCCTCATGTACAAAGCTGTAGTGGAGGGTGAGATATGGAGCCTGAAAGTCACAAGTTCAATACATTGTTACCCTTTTGCTTGTCAGTGTAAAATATATTTATTGGATATGACTTTAGGACACAAAAAAGTTGTAAATATGCAAAACACTGCAGGGACATTCGTGGAGTCTCTGAATTTGTTCTGAGAAATGGTATTGCCTCCATCAGATCCGGCATACATGACCTCACATCTGATCTCATTATTTCCAGGCTAGAGAACGGCCTCTCTACACTAACTTGGGTTGGGGCCAAAGCGCTGGCCACAGGGGCAACATCTCTAACAATGTCAGGGTATAAAGGAATTGCCTCAGTCACAGTCAGTTTTGATGAATGGTTAAAATCTTCTACGTCTTTGAAAACAGGTGAAAAATTTTGCTGAAATCTGTTTGCCCTGGGAGCAGAATCTTTTCCCCAGTGGCAGCGCTTTGCCTGCTCCATGTCATCAATTACACTCCTCATGTGATGAGTCTGAAGATATGGGAGCAGTAGCACTGGCCGGAACCAATTCCTCTTGCTCTTTGCACTGCATCGAACTAACTGGACCAACTTATTATATATTTTGGGAGTCGGAGTTGGTCCATTTTATGACGACTCCGACTCCGACTCCTGCAAAATAGCCTCCGACTCCACGACTCCGACTCCACAGCCCTGTCCGGGACAGCTGGCAACAATAGGGGAGATCTTCCGCACAACTGGAACAGCTGGCAACAATAGGGGAGATCTACCGCACTCCCGGGATAGGTGGCAACAATAGGGGAGATCTACCGCACTCCCGGGAGAGCTGGAGACAATAGGGGAGATCTACCGCACTCCCGGGAATGGTGGCAAACAATAGGGGAGATCTTCCGCACAACTGGGACAGCTGGCAACAATAGGGGAGATCTTCCACACAACTTGGACAGCTGGCAACAATAGGGGAGATCTTCCGCACTCCTGGGATAGCTGGCGACAATAGGGGAGATCTACCGCACTCCCGGGAGAGCTGGAGACAATAGGGGAGATCTACCGCACTCCCGGGATAGGTGGCAACAATAGGAGAGATCTACCGCACTCTGGGGATAACTGGTGACAATAGGGGAGATCTACTGCACTCCCGGGAGAGCTGGCGACAATATGGGATATCTACCACACTCCCGGGATAGGTGGCAACAATAGGAGAGATCTACCACACTCTGGGGATAACTGGTGACAATAGGGGAGATTTACCGCACTCCCGGGAGAGCTGGCGACAAGAGGAGAGATCTACCACACTCCTGGAATATCTGGCGACAATAGGCGAGATTTGTTGTCAGCTATCAGAGATCTCCCACACTCTGGGGATAGCCATAGACAATATGGGAGATCTACTGCACTCCTGGGATAGATGGCGACAATAGAGGAGATCTTCTGCACTCCTCAGAGAGCTGGCAAAAATAGGCGAGATCTCCTGCACTCCCGGGAAAGCTGGCAACAATAGGGGAGATCTTCCGCACAACTGGGACAGCTGGCAACAATAGGGGAGATCTTCCGCATAACTGGGACAGCTGGCGACAATAGGGGAGATCTACCGCACTCCCGGGAGAGCTGGAGACAATAGGTGAGATCTACCGCACTCCCGGGACAGCTGGCGACAATAGGGGAGATTTACTGCACTCCCGGGAGAGCTGGAGACTAGGGGAGATCTACCGCAAGCCCCAGAGAGCTGGCGACAATAGCGGAAACCTCCTGCACTCCCGGGCAGAGGCGTAACTTCAAGCCTTGGACATATTTTAGTGCCAATAAACTGACACCTACTTTTTGGAACGTATTCCTAGCGTCATTATTTATGTAGTGCATGATAACTGTTATAGTTTGAGCGCTTGTCTTTTTCCTCTTTTTTGGATCATTCCAAATTTATCTCTATATCATGCAGCTATAGAGATCACACATGCTGGTACTGAATGGCTCATTGACCATTAGTTATTATACTCGCCACCGCTCTCAGACTCATTCACAATATACAAGGTAGACTATAGTACTTGTGGCTATACTGTATACTCGCCAACTCTCCTGGACTATATGAGGTAGACCTCAGTAACAGCCGCCATATTGTATACTTGCTAACTCTCCCGGACTATATAAGGTAGACCTCGATAACAGCCGCCATATTGTATACTTGCTAACTCTCCCTAAGTAAAACTCCTGGAAGAACTGCCAACCATGGCAGGAGTACCATAGACTCTGAGCTGCTCCTAAATATCGGTGGGTGCAGAAACCATGGCGCCGTGAGAGCTGAAGATTTGCCTTCTGGCAGTGCCCATATCAGGATACATACAAATGCCCTGTACGCACTCCCTGGCCTCTGCTACATATCTATATTACAGTTGCATTGCATTAAGGGAGATGTGGCTTGTATGAAGTGCACCACCATATTGCTGTCTCAAAGCAAAATTGTTACCGGGCTGCAGGAGGGCACCATACTATTATACTGCAATGATCTATGGCAAGTGAACACCTGGGTGCCTATAGGTGGGATCCAGCCTGGTGTCCGAATAAACAGCTCATCTCTGGTGGTCAGTTTCAAGGGGTGGTGTCTGTAAGGGATGTTGTAGTTTCACAACCTTATTAGGTTCAAGAGTGAGCAGCCCCCAGGGCGGGGCCCAGCTGGTGCACTGATGAGCTCGGTGGAGCACCTGCGCTATGTAATTCTGATTTCTTATCGATAGCTTTTCTCACTCTGGGAAAGCTGGTTGGCACCAAAATGTCCTTCATTACAGATCTGGCACCAGCTTTCCGCTACCTTTGACCTCTCCCTTGTTATGCAGCTTCATGGGATAGTTGTACAGTCCCTGACAGAAGTTTTGTCGCTTATCCATGTTGTGGAAACCAAAGCTTATAACCTGACTTGGTTTTAGAAATGACTCATATGAAAGCTGAAACCCTCCCAAATGAGGTTTTTTTTAATGAAAATAAATTTGCTTCACTGCTGAAATATTGATCATTTAAGGAACACAGAAAGGTCGGATTTTGGCAAGACAAAAGTTTTGTCGCCCACAGAAAGTAATGTGAAAATCCAACAAAGAATTCACTTAAAATACAAAGATATGTTTCATAACATTGGTGAATGAAGTTGTGGTGCTATTAGAGCCATATTTAATATTTTGTGTGACCTCCATGAGCTTTAAGGACGGCATCCATGCGTTTCGCCAATGATTCATACAATTTATTGATGAAGACACCAGGAATAGCACAGAATGCAGTCTTCCAGGCCTCCCAGAGTTCGTCAAGATTCTTTGGTTTTGTCTTCCAAGCTTCCTCTCTTATCCTACCCCAAACATGCTCAATGATGTTCAGGTCTGGTGACTGGGCTGGCCAGTCCTGGAGCACCTCATGTCTGGTTGCTGGGCTGGCCTGTCCTGGTGCACCTCTTGTCAGGTGGCTGGGCTGGCCAGTCCTGGAGCACCTCATGTCAGGTGGCTGGGCTGGCCAGTCCTGGAGCACCTCATGTCTGGTGGCTGGGCTGGCCAGTCCTGGAGCACCTCATGTCTGGTGGCTGGGCTGGCCAGTACCTGGAGCACCTCATGTCTGGTGGCTGGGCTGGCCAGTCCTGGAGCACCTCATGTCTGGTGGCTGGCTGGCCAGTCCCGGAGCACCTCATGTCTGGTGGCTGGGCTGGCCAGTCCTGGAGCACCTCATGTCTGGTGGCTGGGCTGGCCAGTCCTGGAGCACCTCATGTCTGGTGGGGGCTGGGGCTGGCCAGTCCTGGAGCACCTCATGTCTGGTGGCTGGGCTGGCCAGTCTTGGAGCACCTCATGTCTGGTGGCTGGGCTGGCCAGTCCTGGAGCACCTCATGTCTGGTGGCTGGGCTGGCCAGTCCTGGAGCACCTCATGTCTGGTGGCTGGGCTGGCCAGTCCTGGAGCACCTCATGTCTGGTGGCTGGGCTGGCCAGTCCTGGAGCACCTCATGTCTGGTGGCTGGGCTGGCCAGTCCTGGAGCACCTTGATCTTCTTTGCCTTGAGGAACTTTGATATAGAGATGGATGTATGAGATGGAGCACCATCCTGCTGCAAAATTTGACCCCTTTTATGATAGGAAATGTAAGAGGTAGCTGATACTTCTTGATATTTTAGGCTATTGATATTGCCTTTCACCTTGCAAATGTTTCGCACACTCCCATACTGAATGTAACCCCAGACCATGATCTTTCCACCACCAAACTTAACTGTTTTCTGGGTGTATCTTGGGATGCAATCATTAGATTTACAATACATTAAGATGGCCCCATTCTGGGAGCTCTTACAGGAGAACTCTACCCACAGTCAATAGCGAAAACCCAGACGAGAGCCGAGCGCCGCTTATCCTCAGCGAGAGCTTCTAATTGAGGAAAAAAGGAAGAATTCAGACCTCAGATATTTTAATATAATTTATTGAGTTACACAAAAACCTCGTGTTCTCTCCTTACAGGACGGGTCAGGCCGAGGCGCCCGACGCTGAACACCCGCAAATGACACAACCGTTACCTGAAAAGCAAACAGGTGAGAAGCGTGAGGCAGCCATGGTCTGCTGTGACCCCTCAGCCTGCAAGTAATGAGGTGTGAGGAACCAAGTTCAAGGTACCTCAATGGTATCATCAAAATGACTGCCTCCGCCATGTGCCCGTCACCGGGGAGATGTACAGAGCGTCGCCCTCCCATACAATACTAAAAAGAAGAACCATGAGGCGTCCTGTGCTTGATTCCATTCAGCCGCTTCATTTCCATCTATTTCTAGGAAATCTAACATGGCCGCCATGACAGCTTCTACGGGGTGCTCACCCAGCTCTCCTAAATTCCTGAATAGTAAATCTATTGTCACACACAGAAGATGCACGATGGCCCCACTAGGCCGAATCCCACCGCAGGAAGTCTGGCTGCCCCTGTGAAAGCGATAATGGCGGCCATATTGGTAGTCACCCAGCTTTCCCACATTTGGGAATAGGCTGGCTGAATGGCGGCCATATTGGTAGTCACCCAGCTTTCCCACATTTGGGAATAGGCTGGCTGAATGGCGGCCATATTGGTAGTCACCCAGCTTTCCCAACTTCATGAATAGGCTGGCTGAATGGCGGCCATATTGGTAGTCACCCACGCTTTCCCACATTTGTGAATAGGCTGGCTGAATGGCGGCCATATAGGTAGTCACCCAGCTTTCCCAAAGTTGTGTATAGGCTGGCTGAATGGAGGCCATATTGGTAGTCACCCAGCTCTCCCAAATTCCTGAATAGTAAATCTACCTAGCTATGTACCAATATAACACATAGAAGATGCATGACGGCCCCTCCAGGCAGAATCCCACTGGAGTAAAGCTGGCTGTTCCTCTGAAAGCTGCAATGTCGTCCATACTGGCACTCACCCAGCTTTCCTAGAGACAGATATACAGTCTGAATAGAGAACCTAACAGCAGGACGCTGTATACAGAATAAAATGTAAAAGTCGTTAAGTAAAATGTAAAATATAAAGGAGTGAATCGTTTCCAGCTTCAGGCACGAAATCCCAGGCTGCGAGGATGGCCGACACTGACGATAGGATAAAGACTGGCGGCCATATTGTTGTCAAAGTGCAAAAAACTCCGCAGCCGGGGGGTAGGGTATCTAAAAACGTCTGAGGAAGCCCTGCTCCTAAACCAACATGGCTTCCTCGTGGGCAGCACCAAACCGTAATACTTCTAATCCACGAAATCGTCTTTGCATATACTGATTCTATATGGCTACATCCTCTCGTGTAACATGTGCAGGGGATGGGCACCCCCGGCCGCCATGCCTACTATATGAAGTGCAAAGTATGGCGGCAGGACGGCGACCTATCGTGTGCTTGAGGCTGTCACTGACCTCTTACCCATTGAATATATGCCCCTTCCCCCCCACATCAGGTTCGGCACCCCCTGGCTTCTCACTTACAGCGCTCTATGGATTAAGCAGAACAAGTTCACAGCATTGACAAAATCGCCCTGGGGGGTGGAGGGGCATCATGGAGGATTCTGGGAATGTAAATGTCCATATGTTCATACACAGTCCTGGATTTATTGAAAGCCCCCCAAATAAGTGATGGTGCGGCTGGATCACATGAGGTACCAAGCGATGGCGGCAACGACGGCGGCAGCCAAGGCGGCTAGAACCGCTTTCACTTCAGGACGACTTGTGAGAGCCATGGCGGCGTGAAGTGGACAACCGGAGGCGGCAGCACCTGCGGGAGAGAAGGGCGGAGAGGTGACTCCCTGCACCGAGGACTATGCAGTATACACACAATGCTCCTCACTTACTGCCCAATCAGAAGACTGTTTGTGTTGCTCATCGCAACCAATCGGGGATTGCGGCAAAACAGCCCCGGGGGAAGGCGGCAAAACAGCCCCGGGGGACGGCGGCAAAACAGCCCCGGGGGAACGCGGCAAAACAGCCCCGGGGGAACGCGGCAAAACAGCCCCGGCCGAACGAGGACAAACAGCCCCGGGGGAAGGCGCCAAAACAGCCCGGGGAAGGCGGCAAAACAGCCCCGGAGGAAGGCGGCAAAACAGCCCCGGGGGAAGGCGGCAAAACAGCCCCGGGGGAACGCGGCAAAACAGCCGGGGGGAACGCGGCAAAACCGCCGGGGGAGCGCGGCAAAACCGCCGGGGGAGCGCGGCAACCAGTCAGGGCTCTGATTACTTTGAGCAACACAGACAGTCTTCATAAAGGAGGACCACTGTTACCCAACACCCACCTTTAGCAGCGTAGTACGGGCATTTACGAAGATCCCCCTTCCCATCATGCACAGGGGCGCTGCCCTCTTGGGGTTCATCCGGGATGGTGGCTCCTATTTTATCCAACTCCTCAAATACCTACAGGAAATGAAGAGTTATAGACATTAACATTCACTGTCTCCAAACAGCAAGAGAACACCATAACGGCAACATAATAATTTGGGGGGGAGATTAAGTTTTTTTTTTATTAAATTTTTTAGGAATTTATTTTTGTACATGGGGAAATTTAAGTAGTTTAAAATTTGTACATAGGGGCCCATTTTTATAAAAAAAAAAAAAAAAAAAAAAAAAAAAAAAAAAAAAAAAAAAAAAAAAAAAAAAAAAAAAAAAAAAAAAAAAAAAAAAAAAAAAAAAAAAAAAACAAAAAAAAAAAAAAAAAAAAAAAACAAAAACAAAAAAAAAAAAAAAAAAAAGGGGGGGGGGGGGGGGGGGGGGGGGGGGGTGGGGGGCGGGGGGGGGGGGGGGGGGGGGTGGGGGGGGGGGGGGGGGGGGGGGGGGGGGGGGGGGGGGGGGGTGGGGGGTTTTAATTGGCAAATTCTATATACTAGGGGACAGTATTATAGTAGTTATATTCTTGTACATAGAGGCAGTATTATAGTAGTTATTTTCTTGTACATAGGAGCAGTATTATAGTAGTTATATTCTTGTACATAGGGGGCAGTATTATAGTATTATATTCTTGTACTAGGGCAGTATTATTGTAGTTATATTCTTGTACATAGGTGCAGTATTATAGTAGTTATATTCTTGACATAGGGGCAGTTTATAGTAGTTATATCTTGTACATAGGAGGCAGTATTAACGTAGTTTTTATTTTTGTACATAGGAGGCAGTATTATAGTAGTTATATTCTTGTACATAGGAGGCAGTATTATAGTAGTTATATTCTTGTACATAGGGGGCAGTATTATAGTAGTTATATTCTTGTACATGGGGGCAGCATTATAGTAGTTATATTGTTGTACATAGGGGCAGTATTATAATAGTTATATTCTTGTACATAGAGGGCAGTATTATAGTAGTTATATTCTTGTACATAGGGGCAGTACTAAGTAGTGTTATATTCTTGTACATATGGGCAGTATTATAGTAGTTATATTCTTGTACATAGTGAGCAGTATTATAGTAGTTATATTCTTGTATATAGGAGCAGTATTATAGTAGTTATATTCTTGTACATAGTGAGCAGTATTATAGTAGTTATATTCTTGTACATAGGAGCAATATTATAGTAGTTATATTCTTGTACGTAGAGCAGTATTATTAGTAGTTATATTCTTGTACATAGGGGCAGTTATTATAGTAGTTATATTCTTGTACATAGGGAGCAGTTATTATATTATTTATATTTTTGTACATCGGGGCCATTATTATAGTATTTCTATTCTTGTACATAGGGGCAGTATTATAGTAGTTATATTTTTGTACATCGGGCAGTATATATAGTAGTTATATTTTTGTACATAGGGGGCAGTATTATAGTAGTTATATTCTTGTACATAGGGCAGTATTATAGTAGTTATATTCTTGTACATAGGGGGCAGTATTATAGTAGTTAAATTCTTGTACATAGGAGCAGTATTATAGTAGTTATATTCTTGTACATAGGGGCAGTATTATAGTAGTTATATTCTTGTACATCGGGGCAGTATTATAGTAGTTATATTCTTGTACATAGGGGGCAGTATTATAGTAGTTATATTCTTGTACGTAGAGGCAGTATTATAGTAGTTATATTCTTGTACATAGGGGGCAGTATAGTATAATAGTTGCCATACTGATAGAGGATAGTGTTGGGACACTTACCTGCATATTAAATTGGAAGGCTTTGTTTGCCTCCTCTACGATGCCCTTCTTGGCCTCGTCGCTCAGCTCCAGGGTGTTGAGTCGGGCCCTGTAGAGCTGCTTGAACTGTTGAGCATTTGTGACGTTGTCAAACATATAGAACTGGATTCCTTCGCCGCTGCTGGGCAGGTGCAGGGCTCTCTGGGCCACCTTCTTCAGTACTTGTCCTCCTGACAGATCCCCCATGTACCTGG
The DNA here is from genome assembly GCA_025379985.1 of Phyllomedusa bahiana. Classification (NCBI taxonomy): domain Eukaryota; kingdom Metazoa; phylum Chordata; class Amphibia; order Anura; family Hylidae; genus Phyllomedusa; species Phyllomedusa bahiana. The sequence goes on along the minus strand of JAODAL010061745.1, from coordinate 6,754 downwards.
TGTAAGCATGAGCCACCAGCAGCTCCGGCTCGTGACGACCCAGGTGGTGGATCCGGTCCACGTAAGCCTGGGTGGCCTCGGAGCACTGGATCGCCTCCTCCCAATCTTCTCCATAGAAGTAAGCAACGTCTTTCTTCAGAGCTTCTGCCCTGTGCAGCTCTTGAGGGAAATACAGGGGAGCGACGGCCGGGTTCTCCTTGTTGCGGTCCAGCTCCTCCTCCAGCGCGGAGTATGTGTAGTAGAGGGCGGCGGTGGCCAGCTGTATACAGGACACAGACATCAGGGGTGTAAATGGTTAAAGAGCATCAGTTCATCCTTGATAGGACGCCCCCCTATAGTTACAACTGTGCAATAGACATAATCACGGAAGGATATTACTCAGATATCAGCCCAATTCATAGAGAACAAGCAGAGAAACCGCAAGATTATCCTTAACCCCTTAAAGGGGTTTTGCCACAAAGCGACTTGCTTACCTGTTATCTGGTCAGGACAGAAGATAAACAAGTCATGTGGTGTCATGAACTGCTGCAGGGGGGGGGGAGAGAGAGGGGGCCCGAGCAGAGCGAGTAAGCAAGGGAGCGTCTGCAATGTTTACTAAGATAATTACATTACACCTAGTGGATTCACAATACAGCAGAAAGCCTCATACACTGCACATTTCTCCCCAGACCCTTGGCAGAGCAAGGAAGCAAAGGAGCGTCTGCAATGTTTACTGAGAATTACTTACATTGGACTTCTCTTACGCAAAATGCCTCTTACACTGCACTTCTCCCCAGCCTTCAGACAGGAAGCAACGGAGCGTCTGCAATGTTTACTAAGATAATTACATTACAACTAGTGGATTCTCTATACAGCAGAAAGCCTCATACACTGCACATTTCTCCCCAGCCCCTTTCAGAGCCAGGAAGCAAGGGAGCGTCTGCAATGCTTACTAAGATAATTACATTACAACTAGTGGATTCTCCTTTCAAGACCAGAAGGAGCAGAAAGCCTCATACACTGCACATTTCTCCCCAACCCCTAGCAAGCTCCTTCATGTTCCCTGTCATCAGATAAGAAGTGCAAACATGCAAGCGCGGCCAGATCAGCTCCTGTTCGTGTCTAATGTAAACTTTTAAGTAACTAAGGGCATGTAAAGAAAGCTGTAGCTCTCAGAGGCCTGACTTTTTATAATCACATATATTTAGAAAAGTGATTAAATACCCATTTTGGAGGATCCCACGTCAACATTACATCGTGGCAAAACCCCTTTAAGGCTGCAATCGTTTTTGAATTTTTGATTTTCGTTTTTTTTCTATCCTCGCCTTCCAAGGGCCACAACTTTTTTATTCTTCCATCTACGTCAACGTATGAAGGCTTTTATTTTTTGCGGGACAAGATGTGCTTCCTAATGGTGTCCTTCACTGAACCATAGAATATACTGGGAAACCGCAAAGAAATTCTTAGTGGGATTAAATGTGAAAAAAAACCCGCACTTGCGCCTTGTTTGCGGGGGTTTTGTATGTACGCAGTTCACTCTTTGGGTATGTTCACACGGGTTAATTTCGGTGCCTATTTGCGCTCTAATACCAGCGAGATGTTCACCGGAATTACGGTAATCCATAGATCTCATAGAGAACTATGGATTATGCCTCCTCTCCCCGGCCGCACAATACGATCGGAATTTACGCACGGAGAGATAAGTGTCATGTCAATTAGTAATGAATGTCAATGGGGCCGGCGGGCTGCCGCCCCCACCCCCCCCTTACCGCGGGAGTACGCACGTATTAGCGCGAGCTCCCGAAACGCACGATGTACTGCGGCACGTACTGTACACGCTGCAATACATCGTGTGAACATACCCTTCAGTACACATGCTGTGTTTGTTATCTGTATTCTGCCGGTCGGGACGGTTCCACTGACACCAAACAATTAGGAATTTTCCTATGCTTCAGTACTGTAAAAAAAAAAAAAATTGGAAATTTTTGCCACCACGCCATATTTTTTTGCTGGTTGAGTGTAATTTTTATTGTTACTATTTTTAGGATAGATGCAACTTTTTTTTTTTTTTTTTTTTAATTATTCTAATTTTTAAAGGACCTGAAATAACCAAAAAATGGACCCACAATTTTGGCGTTTGGAATTTTTTTTTTTCCTTCTAGTGTTGAGTGTAGGAGATAAATGATGTGGTATTTTAATAGATCGGACTTTGGCAAAATTTGTGTAACTTTAATTATTTTTTATTTGTAAAATGGCAAAAGGGCGGTGATTTGAACTATTTCTTTTTTTTTTTTTTTTTTTTAAACGTTTTAAAAACTTTTTACATTTTTTTTAAAAAACTTTAATCCTTACTACCCCTTGGGTACTTGACCACTAGCACGAACGCTTGTCCTACATATGGCAGTACTATTGTGCAACTGTGTATAGGATTTTCATTCATTATTACACCCTACCGGTGGCCTACGGCAGGGTGTAATAGGTGTACAATAGGTATACATACATGGCAGCTATGGAAGCCTAAATACAAAAACCTCTATGGTACTCTGACTAGAGGCCAGTCTCCACAGTCGCCCAGAAACAGCTGTGCTAGGACATTGGGAGCCATATGCTCCTGTCCCTTGCAAATCCTGATACCGCAATCTATATAGTCTACCAATCATTGTCCCCTGAGGAGGTTTGGGTAGGCGCCGAAACATGTTGGGACATCTGTTAAAGTAAGGCGTATCTTTTTTATCCTATATTTTCCCAGGTAATATTTAGGGAAATCTAGGGTAAATTATACCAGGGACAGGATCCAGTTGGGGCCGTCCTTATTGGGACGTGTGCTTACCCCATTTATTAGGCTAGGGGTGTTACAGACACTACGTGAGGGCTACTAGGGTTAGAATAGTTCCCCTATACCATTGATAATAGACCCCTTACTTTGCCTGTCCCTTTGGATATGTTGGTCTTGCGGTTTACTCTGTATGTGGAATTTTTTAAGCGCTGTGGGGCATGTAAGGTTTTTTTTTTTTTTTTTTAATATATATATAATTTAATAAAAGTTATATTTTATCATATTATTTCTAGTAAGCTCTTCCACTGTGATAAATTTATAGTACAGCTATGGAAACCTGTAGGAGGCCTCTGGCTGCCACCGATCACCACCCGGTGATTACATCTGGACGTTCGGCGGTTACAGGAGCCGTCCAGTTTAGCAGCATTCATAGGATTGCTGTTACTGCTATAACCCTTTGATGACAGACGTCGGTGCTCGATCCAGTAGAGACACTCATAGCAATGGCACCTCTGATCCGTTCACCTCTGCTGCCACAGACTGATCTGCCCGGCTGCCATATGTCTGGTTCATGACCCCTATGCTTAAGTGACTTATGCTGAAGACATGAATATTCATGAGGCCTCATCTGCATACCGCTGAGCTATAGTCACTCTGTTATTGCCGGCACAGGATGACACGAGGAACCTGATCTTCAGGCCTCATCATCTAATCACCACCCCAGGGATCTGTACTAATCCCATAAGCTGCACCAGGCCACGTGCGGTTCATGCTAGAGCAAACATAACAGGACGGTGTAACATTCCCGCTAGATCTCACACATACACCCTGTGGTGCTACAGCCTGACACTCGGGCGTCTGGGAAAGCTGGGTGACAGCTGCCATGGGAACTGTAATGCCTGTCATACTGGGTATGGTGGTCCGGAAACCACAAGAGCATTGAGCCTCCGGTTGTCCGTGCTCTGTGAGCCACAGCTGGTGATGCGTCGTACCCCGCCCTGTGCCCTCCAGGCGCCGCCTACCCCGCCCTCGGCCCTCCAGGCGCCGCCTACCCCGCCCTCGGCCCTCCAGGCGCCGCCTACCCCGCCCTCGGCCCTCCAGGCGCCGCCTACCCCGCCCTCGGCCCTCCAGGCGCCGACTCTACCCCGCTCATACGGCCTCCATGGGCGCCCGGCTTACCCCGCCTTCGGCCTCGTGAGCGCCGCCTACCCGTACCCTCGGCCCTCCTGCGCGCCGCCTACCCCGCCCTGTGCCCTCCAGGCGCCGCCTACCCGCCCTTGCCCTCCAGGCGCCGCGTACCCCGCCCTTGCCCTCCAGGCGCCACCCGTCACCCCGCCCTCTGCCCTCCAGGCGCCGCTACCCCCCTCGCCCTCCAGGCGCCGCTACCCGCCCTCGGCCCCCAGGCGCCGCGTACCCCGCCCTCTGCCCTCCAGGCGCCGCGTACCCCGCCCTCTGCCCTCCAGGCGCCGCCTACCCCGCCCTCTGCCCTCCAGGCGCCGCGTACCCGCCCTCTGCCCTCCAGGCGCCGCGTACCTCGCCCTCTGCCCTCCAGGCGCCGCGTACCCCGCCCTCTGCCCTCCAGGCGCCGCGTACCCCGCCCTCTAGCCTCCAGGCGCCGCGTACCCCGGCCTCTAGCCTCCAGGCGCCGCGTACCCCGCCCTCTACCCTTCATGCATCATACGCTGCTTCTACCCACCTTAAATAATTCCCGCTTGATCCGACCCTTCAGAAATTCCTTCACAAACTTGGTATTTTCCGCCTTCTCGTGAGATTCCTTCGTTCCTTCCTTGAGAAGCTCGGACAAGTCTGTAGGTCTAGAGAGACAGAGAGAAGATCTTCATGAAACTGAGCAAGTGTCAATCCTTATAGGGGTTTTCTCACTACAATGATCAGCTTTCAACATGTAGGCAATGGTAAATGAAGACTTTTACTAAACACATTGCTCTTTTTGATATTGTCCTGGTCGGGAGATAAGAGAGATTTTGTCTGCTCCGAGTGTTCCTAGGTTACCGTCCATATCTCCCTTCCTGACAAACAGAGAGCGGGGAGTGACGTCACCATGGTCGGATGGCGCAGAGGTTTTATTGGTAGATCATTGGTATTGTATGATCTATTAAGATAGTACATCATTTATCTCCTGCACTGAACACGGTAGAATGAACAACCCCCTTTAGTTTTACTTCTCCAAGCGACGCTGCGTGTCCTTCCCTATTTACACTCAGAGCAGAATTCAGAATTCTGCAGATTTCCTGTTGGCACAAGAGCTGGCGCCGGGAGCTGGGGTGACCGTCACATGAGAAACCACATGATGGGTGAGGGGTGAAGCCAAAGCACAGCCTTCATGGATATCGGCAGCATACTGACAGCTGCTCTGGATGTAACTAGAGAAAAGTACAGGAAACAAAATGAAGCCAATACATGAGCAGAGGCCCCCGCATCCTGTGTCTATCAAGGCTGGGTACACACCGTAGGTCTTATGTATGACAACTGTCTAGCAGGAAGACTGTCCTTGTTGCCCATAGCGACCAATCAGCGCCCATAGCGACCAGAGCGCATAGCAATCAATCAGAGCTCATAGTGACCAATCAGAGCTCAGCTTTTATTTTTCCAGAGCTCTATAAGAAATGAAAGCTGCGCTCTGATTGGTCGCTATGGGCTCCGACTGGTCGCTATGGACAACAAGACCGTCTTACTGCTAGACAGTTTTCATACATAAGGCCCCATGTTTCTGACTTCCATTTATCGTACACCTCAGGCCACATGGATTAAACAGATACCAACAAGTGGCGTCTGTCACCCATAGGGTCACATTGTAAAAAGCATATGGCTATGTTTCTTCTCCAGATGTACAGAATAGTGTCCTGCACTCTCCTATAGGCATTCTGATCTACACTGGCCAAAGGACCTGCTTTTGGCCTCCATGGGGACATGCTGAGCATATACCATGAAGATGACGTGTGCCCAGCCTTACCCATACATCGTAAACGTACGCCCTTGAGCTTTAAACCAGCGTCACTGCAAACGCACCTTAAACCTCCTACGACCCGGTAACTGCCCAACCCTGAGGCGCAGCTTGTATCGGCTTCAGTGTCCTCTTCACTAGTCAGATACGAGGAACATGGAAATAATACAGAATGAAGACTTCTGCAATGTAACTAACTTCAGCCTTTCAGTTCCTCTCACATCCTCGTTTACCAGGATACAACCTCCCTCCCCCCCCCCCCTCCCCGACCGTAAACCTCTCGGGCGAAGATCATGAGCTCGGGCCACGCAGCAAAGGACAAAAAACTCGTCAGCTTTCTCTCCAAAGCAGCCGGGTTCCCGACCCGTTTTTTTGGATGTTTTCTGGGCAGTTTTTAATGTATATAAAATTCCTACACCTTGTATCAACACCTGGGCAGGTTTTCAGCAGAACCGTGCCAAAAACTGCCTAAAAACCGCCCAAAATTTGTCGCCGCCTAAAAACCGCCGGCGGCCGAAAATGAGCCGAGAAATAAAAAAAAAAAAAAAACGTCCTGTGTAGATCGTTTTTTTGTATTGAAGTCTATGTGGACGGATTTTCAGCATTTTCAAAATACTAAAACTGCTGAAAATCCGACGGGAAACCTCTGCTGTGTAGACAGAGCGTTAGGCTATGTTCACACGGCTTAACTGCGGGGCGTAATTTCGCCCCGCAATTACGGCGTGTGGCCGGGGGCGGGAGAGTGAGCGGGGGGGCCGGCACCTCGCCAGCCCATGGGCGCGTATACGCCGCTAGAAAGTGACATGTGAATTATCTCCCCCCTCGGCGTATTCGCCGAGCAGGGAGAGGAGACGTAATGCATAGTTCTCTATGAGAACTGTGGATTACCATAATGACTGGGACGTATTCAGCCCGTAATTGGCGCACTTCGGCGCGTAATTACGGACTGAATTACGTCCCAGAATAAGCCGTGTGAACATGGCCTTAGGGCGCATCCACACGGCAGTGGACAAATACCGGCCTCCCCATTTAGAAGA
>JAODAL010061744.1:0-20141 GCA_025379985.1 Phyllomedusa bahiana | reverse complement strand
GGTTGAAGGGCATTAAAATAAATGTATTTAAAAATGAATATTATTACCAAACACATCCCCGGGGAAGGAGTGTCTCGTGACCGGGGAAAAAAGATTTCCAGAGAATAAAAGTTCTGCATTTAACATAAAGTATAGGTTATAAAATAACAGGGCAGCTGTGTCAGGCAGGAAACAGAAAACATACAATATAACAAAAGTCCTCCCACTCTTTTGGGATGTAAGACTATCCCTTCAAGGACAGTGAACATGTGAGTGCCAGAAAGGTACTATGTGTGATGCAGGAGGAAAAGGTATAATAGCATGGCTATACAGCCTGTTAACAAATAACTCCATCCACTTGTGATTAATGGCTTACTGACAGACAAGGCAGTTATATTGGTGCAGGTGTTGTCTGGAAAGGACAGTCCTCCAGGTTGGAAGAAAAAAAAATGCACAAATAAAAGCCAGATGGAAACGTAACAATCTGTTCCGAGTTCTGCACACACAGACATTTCTAAATTGATACTTACAAAGCTTTTCAGGGACTGACAATTTCTAAAACCTAACATTATCTAAGCTAAATAAGTGCAAAATTACACTGGATGGCATGACACACATTCACCAATTTTATCTGCATCTCTGCAAATTTTAGGTGAATGAAAGTCTTTTGCTTCAGATCCAAAATGCAAACTTTTGACTGTGAATGACTAAAATAATACATTGTTTTGTTCGTTATAGTACATTATGTGAAAATATCTCGTTAAGCATACCTGATAAAGGAAATGTCATTATGCAGAATCCTTTTTGTGGTTATTATGAATGTTAAAGATTTTTTTTTTGAGAACAGGGTATAAAAATAATTAGTTGTACTTTATTCAAATAAAGCGTTTTGAATCACGAAAAAAAAAAAAATTAGTTGAACCCAATGAAGTTTCAGTCTTTACTTTCTTCTAATTATGGTTATCATTATGGATTTAGTACTTTGAGTACAAAGGAGTGTACTATTCTCAATGACATTGTCTAAATTGATCAATAGAGCCTTAAAAGAGCTGATCGGTAACCAAAAATAAATTCAAATGACTTGCCTAAGCCTTAATTTATCTCCATGTGATGTTTTCTGTGCTAGTTTATGCTCTCCGGTGCTGTGTGTGGTTTTCCCTACTCTGCATCCGCTTCAAGATTTGAAAGTTTGTTTTCCCCCGCCACGATCGCTCACATGGGACCAGTGGTATATTTAAAAACCGCTGGGCCATGCCGACAACACCCACGGCTGAGGTGATTAGAGATTGTCGAGCTAAGTCGGCAAGTGCAGGAGGGACTAACTCCATGCTGCTGCTTCCTTTGCACTGCCGCCAGTGATCTCCTACTAAAACGGCCCCGGGAAGTGAAAATCACTATCACAGGTTGTCTGTGACGTTACCTAGCCGATGGCCCACATTGTTCATGTATTGGGGCATGGTGATTGACAGTCGCCATGGAGACCAGTACACAGCAATAAGCTGAGTGTGCTGATCTCCTATGTGTATGAATGATTTGGACAATCGTTCATACACTCTCCTCTGGGGAAAAGTGAAAATAAGTGTAAAAAAGTAAAAAAAAAACCCCACAAAACACAAAAAATAAAATAAAAACACGAACATCAGCCTATTTTTTTTTTGTTCCCTTTACATAACGCCAATAGGCCACCAAAAAGAGAAAAAAAATAAAATAAAGTACCCTATTTTGTAGTGCCCATGCGTAACAACCTGCCCTATAAACATGTTCATGTTAATTACCCGTACGGTGAACGCTGTTAAAAAAAAATAAAAATCAAAGAAATTTTCTTTTCTTGTTCATCCCTGCACTCACATAAAATGAAAAAAAAGCGATCAAAGCTCATGTAAAAGCAAAAGTTGTAGCCAATCTAAACGTCAGTTCATCCTGCAAAAAAAAGTTTAAAGATCTGATAACCAACCGACATTAGACATAGGGTAGATGCTAGTTATAAGCTGTCACGGGTGGTCCCGCACCCCCGCTCGGCCTCACGGCTGCGTGCGGCACTCGTGACGCCACCCAGCCGGGTTCCACCAGCTGCCTCCTGCCGGGCCCCCGGGTCTTTGTCGCCGGCTTCCATCCTTACCTTGGCCGTCGCTCCTGAGTCTTCTCGTCCTCCTGGCTGGCCGTCGTGCGCGCGCCCGCCCCTTAGGCGCGCCCTCGCGCCGGCTCTCGAGGATTTAAAGGCCAGTACGCCCAGTTATTGGCTAAGATTGGCATGACCCTATTTAAACCTCTTCCATCCGGGTCACCATGTTCCGGAGTCTTTAGTGCCGTACAGCCGTTTAGAGAGAAGCTTACTAGTGCCTCTCGTTTGTCTGTCTAACCGAGTACCGAACCTCTACGCTCTCCTGTTTCCTGACCACGAACCTTTTGCCGCCTTGTCCTGACCATCTGCCTGTCCCCCGACGCCGCCTACGCCTCACGATTCTGTACCACGCACTTAAAGCCTTGGCTTCCACCGCAAGCCAAGTCCACGCCAGTGGGACGACCTGGGTAGTTCTCCTGCCGGCAGCAATCCATCTCCGCTTTGGGTCGAGCGGGCTCTGGTGAACGGGTTCTACTTAGATTTTCCGTCCCCTGGTACGTCTTACAACCATCGCTTGCGTGGTCCAGTCTGATCCACTACATGCATATCGTAACAGTAAGATCCGGACATGGATCCCGACAAGGTACCCTCTGCCTAGGTATCCTGATCTCACGGCGATAGTGGCTCAGCCAGTCTCATAACTTAGCTCAACGAAGCCCAGCACTGAAGCCATTGACCGCCATGATGCAAAGGCAACTTCCTGCTAACCAACAGCCGCCGACTACTCCTCCTGTGGCGACACCCTCCGCCAGGCACCGCGCACGGACTTCTCGGCTACCGCTACCACTGAACCTTACAAGTTTGACGGGGACTCCAACTGTGCAAGGGGATTTATTACCCATTGCTCGATGCACGTTGAGTTGATGCTCGGTTCATAGTCCCATCTGTAACGTTCCAAGGTGGCCTTCGTGTCAGTACTGCTGTCCGGGAAGGCTCTACTTGGGCCTCTCTCGTCTTGGACCTGGGCGATCCGTAACGACGGACCTACAGACTTTCTCTCAGTGTTCGGCCGCAAAGTGTCTTTGAAGAGCCGCACGGGCTTCCTCGGCAGAGACCGCTCTACTGAACCTTCCGCCAGGGTGACTCCTTCTGTCGGCGACTACGCAGTTCGTTTCCGGACCCTGGCGTCGGAGACCCTGACCTGAACAACGCCGGCCCTATGTGCCACATTTAAAAAGGGCCTGTCCGGCAGAGTTAAGGACGCCCTAGCGGCCAAGAGAAATCCGTCCTTTCTTCTAAGCGAACTGGTCCACCTAGCCACTCGTCAACGATGTTCGCGCTTCGCCGAACGCGACAAGAGGAACTACCCAGGAACGTGATCTCCGCAGTGCCGACCACAAGCCGTTTGCCTCGCCTGGCCCCGGTCTTCCCACAGAGACCCCCAAGCGTGCCGCTTTCACTTCCTACCATGAAGAACCCATGCAGGTGGACCGGGCACATCTGTCCGAACAAGCTGTCCCGCCGCGGGGCAAAAACACAGAGAAATTGTGCCTTTACGTGTGCAGCCCGGATCACTTTCCGCAATGTTTACCCGCTTTCGCCCACAGCGGCAGGGGACATGCCCGCGACCTATGGCTAATGTGCGGAGAGGCATCCCCTGGTGCTGAACACTTCCTCTCCACGTCTTAACAATGGAGGTTGAGGTTTTCACTGGTGATCCGGACTCGCTTTTCATTTCTTCGGGTGCCCGCCTTTCTGGACTCTGGATCCCCGGGAACTTTATCATGCCACCCGTCATGGTGTCCCTAGAATCCGCCTCCGGGTACCCGTCTGGAGAAGCCCCTGTGAATTCCTACCGTGATGTGTGCGAGCAACTTAGCTGAGGCCATTCGGTACGGTGGACCAAAGCGTTGTCTCTCCGCGTGGGGCCTACACAAGGACGAGATCCACCTTCTACACGTCCAGTCGCGCTCGTTCATCCTCCGCTATCTCTTGGGTCTTCCAGTGGCTACAGCTCCATGCCCCCAACCCCTTCCGATTGAAAACCGGGAGATTCTAACCTGGGGCTTCCGACTGCCCAGCATCCTGCCATCTCAGTTCCCGCGGGCCTGTGCCGGGCCATTCCACCTCATCAGTCTTACAAGGTCCCTGCCGAGGTCTATCCCGCTAATACCGTGACAACGTAGGAACTTCTTTTCCGGAGAAATCAGGCCGAATCTCTTCCTCCTCACCGTCCCTAGACTGTCCGCATTGACTTCCTTCCTGGACAGTCCTCCTCGGGTAGATTTACACGCCCGTTGTCCAGACCAGAGACTCAGGCCGGATGTCGGACGTATATCCTGAGAACCTGCAAAAGGGCTTATAATATACGCAAGTCCTCATCGACCTCGCCGGGATGCGGGTTTTTCTTCGTAACAGAAGAAGATGGTTTCTCTCCATCCCTGCATCTGACTACCGGGGCCTGACCATATTACCGTGAAAAACCGTACCACGTTGCCCACTAATAACGGAACTCTTGAACCTTGTGGTTCCCGGCGGCTTGGTTGGGTGGGAGAGTGTTATTTTATTAATCGCTTCAAGGAGTCCCCAAGAGTCTCTCCAAACTGACCTCGGCCGGTCATACAATCTCATCCGTATCCCGTGAGGGAGATGAGTGGAAGAACGCGTTCAATACCCGCGACGGCCATTTGAATACCTGGTGATGCATTCGGTCCTGTGCATTGCCCCCCGCGTCTTTCAGGAGTTCTGTAACGACATCTTCTCTAGGGACCCTGCTCTACACGTGTGTCATCGTGATTCTTGACGACATCTAGGTTTTCTCCCCCGACCTTCCGGACCCACTCTACTCATAGTGCGCCAGGTGCCTGCAACGCCTTCGCAGTCAACCGCCTGTACCGCCAGTTTAGAAGTGCGTGTTCCACCCACCAGTCTGATCTGCTTTCCTCGGTTTACATTGTCTCCGACCGAGGCCTGCAGATGGATCCCACCCAATCAGTCTGGCTATCGTTGCATATGGCCACGACCAGTTGGACTCCGAGCCATACAAACGGTTTTTTCAACGATTGTTAGGGCTTTGCCAATTATATCGCCAGTTTATATCCCACTTCCTCTACACTTGGTGGCTCCAATTGTGACTCTCAACCAGGAAGAAGGCCAATCCCAAATGTTGGCCACCAGCGGCCGAAAGGGCCCTTCTCGATTTGAAGTTCAGCCTTGCTCGCACCTATTCTTCACGCCCTGACCCTGAGAAGCCTTTCTCTCTGGATGTGGATGACTCTTCGGTGGGGCCGGAGCTGTTCTTACTCCAAAGGGGTCCCCAAGGGGAGACCGCACCTTCGGCTTCTTCTTCCAAGACCTTTCTCGTCGGCAGAGAGGAACTATGCTATTGGGGACTCGTAGAATTGCTCGCCATCAAGATGGCCCTGAAGAGTGCTGCATTCACACTGGAGGAGCTCGGCATCCTATCGAGCGGTTATACTGATACAAAATCTTCTGTTACCTCCAGTCGGCCCTCAGCGCCTCAATCGCTCGAAAGTCACGTGGTCTCTTTTTTTCCAGATTTGACTTCCGGCTCCATGTTCCTTCGCCCCAGCCCGAGAAGAACAATCCAGGGCTGATGCTCTCTCTCGCGCATCCGACGCGTCACCGGAGAGGACCGCACTCTTCAACACACTCATACCCTCCGGAACACCTGATCTCCAGCAGCACCTTGTCCCCATCCGGCAGATACCTCCTGGCAAGACCTAACGATCGGCCATCGCTGCGCAACGAAAATCCTGAATTGGGACACTGCTCTTTGTTGGGCAGGACATCCCTGGGCCCCGTAGATCGTATCCAGTTGGACTCTCGGTTCTACTGTGGCCGAGGACTGAGGCTAAAGATATTAAGGACTTCGTGGATGCCGTGTGCTACTTGTGCCCTGGAATAAGGTACCCCGCCACAGTCCTTTCCAAGGGCTGCCCCTGCGAACCCCTGCCTACATCCAAGTAACCATGGTCCCATGTGGCGATGGATGCTTCAATCACCAGACCTTCATCACTCTTCGGCAACAACCGTGATCTGGGTCGTTACGATGAGGTTTTCGACAGATTCCACACTAGTCGTCCACAGGCCCCGGGGTTACTTCCGCACCACGTCTGTGCCTCCCTGTTTTCGTTTACCCATATCTTCGCATGCACTGCCTGAGCCCCAGCACATCGTTTCTGAACGTGGTGCGAGGTTTCGTGTCCAATTTTATCTGGCGCAGCTACTCCTGCTCCCCATTGGCGTGTGAAGTTTAGACTTTCGTCTTCGTCTTACCATCCGCAAATCATAACGGCCAGGTAAGAGAGTCAACCAGATACTGGGCAGATACTTAGATCACTTTGTTTCTTGCTTACGTCAGGATGATTGGTCCGACCTCTACCTCTGGGCCGAGATTTTTCATACAATTCACTGGGATCAGGTCCTCAGGCGCATCCTCCCTTTTTTTATTGTATATGGTCGGCATCCCCTCTCCTCCGTCATCGATATTCTCTGCCCTCCGTCCTCCGAGGTTCCCGGAACTGTGGATGCCTTGTCCACGACGTCTATCTGGCTATCATTGGGGAGCAGAGCTGCGCCAGTCCCTAGCAGACGTGCTGCTGCACCAGTAAGAAGGCCCAAGGCGGACAGAAAGGAAGGAGACCGAGCTCCAACCTTTACCCTGTGGAGACAAAGTGTGGCTGTCCCGCCATAATTATGTCAAGTTAAAAATCCCTAGTATACCAATGCTTTGGCGCGCGCGGTTCCCTAGGTCGCGCTTTGAATCTGATCCGTATTAATCCATGCGAGTATAAGCTCAAACTCCTCCACCATGCTGCGGATCCCTAATTCTTTCCATGATCCACTCCTAAAGACCCGTCGTGATGAATCTGCGCTTCTCCATAATAAGTTGTCCCTCCCTGCTCCTGAGTCCGTAGCCCTCCAACATATTTGCGTTAAAGAGATCTTGGCTATGAGGTTGGTTAGGGAGTAAACGGCAATTCTTGTTGATTGGTAGGGATTCGGTTCCGAGGATAGATATTGGGATGCCTGATGGAGTAACATCCTGGTACGCACTGGTCTCGGGTTTGACGCTTCCTCCGAACCAGAAGAAGGAGGGGCTTAGGGGGGGGTAACTGTCACGGGTGTCCCGCAGGCCCCTCGCCCGGCTGCGGGCGGGCACTCGTGTTCGCCGACCCCCGGGCCCCCGGCAGCGCTAGCCGGGCCCCGCGTCGGGTCACGGCTTCCTCATACCTCCGGCAGCTCCATGAGTCTTCTCGTCCTCCTCGGCTGGCCGTGATCGTTGGCGCATGCGGTCTTTCCAAATCGGCCCCTTAAGGCCGCGCCGCCAGGCTCTCGAGGATTTCTAAAGGGGCCAGTACGACCCATTATTGGCTAAATTTGGCAAGGTGACCCTATTTAACGAAGTCGCCTCTACCTTCGGCCGAGGATCCTTGCCGGATCTTTAGTGCCGTACAGCTTGAGAGAAAACGTTCTAGTGCCCCATCGTTGTCCCCTTGTACTACGTAGTAGCCTGCAACCTCTACGCATCCATGTTTCTGACCACTAAACCTTTGCGCCGCCGTGTCTTGGACTTCTCTTGCCTGTCCCCGGACTCCGCTACGCCTCACGGATTGTCGTACCACGCACAGCTCTGTCTGCCACAAAAGCAAGCAAGATCACGCCAGTGAGTACTGACCTGGTAGTTCTCCCCCGCAGCAAGTCCTCCCCGCTTTGCCGGCGTGTGCTCTGTGTGCGCGACACCGGTTCTAACTTAGATTCCGTCCCCTGGTAACGGGCGAGTACACCACGCTATGCTGTGGTCCCAAGCGGATCATCTATCTGCATCGTGTCAAATCTATTTTGAGTGCAATAACTATCCAGTCTTACACAGCAGAAATTTTGTTTGAAAATGGTAAATTTTTCAAATATTTTCCACAAATAATTTTGATATTTTGTTCACAAATAAACAAGGACTAATGTTGAACCAAAATTTCTACTATCTTAAAAAAAAACAATGTGTCATGAGAAAACAATTCTCGAATCACATGATTAGGTTAAAGTGTCAAAAAGTTATTTCTCACATAAACATGACACATGCCATAGATTTAAAAAATAGGGATCTTTCATAGAGCCAAAACTGCTCCAGCGGTAAGGGTAATCAAGGTTTTTCAATAGAGAAGGATAATAAGGTGTTCACGGATTCCTATTGTTTTTTCATATACAAGGAATTTTACACACAGTCTCTCAGGCTGTGAATTGGTTCTAAGCAGGCATGTAAGTTAGCATGCTATAGTTTCTTTGAAATAGCTGAGTCCGTTTACACTGACAATACATGAGATGTTATTCTCATCAGTAAACACAGGTTAACATTGTGCATATGAGGTAACTGAAGAACAATGCCTTATTGCTGTAATCTTTAGAGATAATTATATTCTCATCCATACTGAGTAAGTATGAGTTAGCTGACTCGTAACTACCAATAATCTGGCTTCGAGTAGATTCCAGATTTTGGGAATCATCTCAGCCAATTTTTGATCCTCAGAATAAGCGATTAATCTCCGATTCCATTAAAATCTTATGGGAGAGTGAACACCAAGTTTCATTTTACCACCAAACAGGTGAGTGAAGCATGGAAATTAACAACCACAATCAGTAAAACTGCTACGTGGTCCTTCTTAGTAAAAGACAATAGGCTACAAGAGCCACAGAAAAAATACACGAGGCTAAAATTATATTCCGTACATTCATGGCTAACCTATAACAATGAGGCACGGCGTAGCCACACAAGTACGATACGAGTATTCTGCTTACGGGGGCCCCCTTATTGACACAAAGAAGACACCATACTTGGAAAAGTGCGCACATGGTAACTGTCATGAGCCCCCTTTATCACTTTTTGCACCAGGACCAACATCTTGTCAAATATATGGTGGTGGCAGCAAGAACATCCTGAAAGGGAACTACAGAGGTTTCAGCTGGCCAGAACCCTAGTAGAGTGGTTGCTGTGAGAGCCCCAGGGCTGCCCAGTCAGATCATCTATAACCGTTCATGGGCCCCATGCAGCTAAATCAAATGGGGCGTCCCCTACCCATCTACGTTACTCCTATTTATTAACATAATCACTGGGCATTCTTTTTGATTAGGGCCCCTTGACAGAATACTGCCCTAGATTGGTGTCAACTCCAGGCATCCATTTTAAAGTAGCCTGACCCCAAAACCAGCAAAAAATTCCCTTAAGGACCCTCAGAATAAAACTTCATCGCAGAAGGCTGCTTGGCTGCGTAGAGTATCGAGACGCTTCTCTAGTCGAGCTCTGATGCGGAGTTCATCCTTACAGTGATGTGAAGCTGAAATGAATGCAGCTAAGTAGTTGACATTTATTCACGTTGTTTATGACGATTAAAAAGCGGTATGTGACAGTATACGTCTCGTTGATGCATATATATTACGGGTTGCAAGATTAAAATTAGAAAGAAAAATTGCACGTTTAAGTGAGGGCCATTTGAGTAATGTTATTTGAAGCCAGATAGTTAGGCCTGAAGAGACATAGAGAAGAAAGCAACTATTAGTTGGAGGGAGAGTTTGAAGTATCATATTTGTAAAATATGGCCCCGATTGTAATAAGAGTAAAAGAAGTAATGTGATTTTCAAACAGTCATATTAAGTCCTTGATAATAAAAGATGGAAAAGAAGATTTTTTTTTTTACATTTTTAGTTTTTAAAATTTTTTAGGCCCTTTTACTGTAAAATACAAGATACGGTTCCTGTCCTTCCTTCATGCTACATTGCAAAATAGTTGTGTTTAATGAACGGGCAATATTAAATCTAAGTGTTTAACATTTTGTCAGGGGGTGTTTTCCCTTTTATTTTTGGGCCCTTTTAGAAGCTCAAAATACAGTGGAAAACGGCAAAAAAAAAATAGTAGGTGTAAATGTTCCGCAGAGGTCTTCCATATTTTTTGCTTTTATCTTTACATCTCCTTTTAACTGGGAGAAAAATGGATGATAAAGGTTTGGCCATTTAACAGCATTTTTTGGCGCTAGGGCTAACAGTGCAGTGAGGGCCCTGCCCAAGCACTGGGGATACACCAGGCCGCCTTTTTTCCTTGCCAAAAATTTTTTCCTCATCATGGCACTCTTTAAAACCCTAAGACTTGTTTTTGCAGGTTTCTTCACTGGAGGGCAATGATAGGACCCGAAGACCCACCGATATATAACGGGTGGGCAAATTTAAATTTTCCCCCGGGCGCATGAAAAAAATGTGATGCTTTTGGAGGGCCGGGCTAATAAAACATAGAATAAGGGGGGAAAAAATCGTTTTTTTTGGGGGATTTTTTTGGGAAATTACTGGGGGATTATCTTTAATCTGCCTTACTCAGGGTACACATAAGGAGGTAATACGTTTCCCTAGGGAGGTATGTAGATGTTTGTCCCCTCAGTCTGGCACGTTTCATTATACAGCCTCCTCTCAGTCAGTCAGGTATATACAGCTCCCAATCAGTCAGTTTGGTTATATAGATACTGCTCCCACAGGCAGGTTATATAGATAGATACATACCGCTCACCACTGGCCAGGTATTTAAGGATGACAGCTCCCTTCTCTGGCTACGGGTATTTAGTTACAGCTTACCACACAGGCAGGATATATAGATAGGTTCAGTCTCCCTCAGGCAGGCGAAATATAGATAGGTACAGCTCCCCTACAGGCAGGTATATAGATAGGTACAAGCTCCCCACAGGCATGAATATAGATAGGTAAAGCTCCCCATCTGCCAGGAATATAGATAGGTACAGCTCACCCTCAGCCAGGAATATAGATAGGTACAGCTCCCCTTCATAGCAGGTATTATAGATAGATATAGCTCTCCCTCTAAGCAGGTAGATAGATAGATATAGCCACCCCTCAGGCACGGTATATTTAAGGCTCCCAAACAGGCAGGTATATCGCTGTATTTTTAGGGCTCACTACAGGCTAGGAATATAGTTATAGTCCACACAGGCAGGTAGGATTGCTGGTTCATGTCTGCCTTACCAGGCAGAGTTTATATAGCTATGTTAGGTCCCGCATGCAAGGTAGGGGACTTCCACAGGTCAGGTATATAGACAGGGCTTGTTTTCAAGGCCAGGTATTTAGAAAGGCTATCCTTCGGCAGGTATATAGGACTAGGGCTATTCCACTGGCAGGTATATAGACAGGGCTATCCACAGGCAGAAGCTTATCATAGACAGGGCTTTCCTAAAGGCAGGATATAGATAGGGCTTCCCACAGGCCAGGTATATAGATAGCGTTCTCCGCCAAGGCAGGGTAATTATGCTGCTTCCCACAAGCTAGGGTATATAGATAGGGCTTTCCATCAGGCAGGCATATAGATAGCGGCTTTCCTAAGGCAGGCATATAGGATAGGCTTCCCACAGGCAGGAATGTTATAGATAGGTACTGTTCCCCCTCCAAGCAGGTATTTTAGACAGATTTAGCACTCCCTCGCAGGAGGTATATTTTAAGGCTCCTAAACAGGCAGGGTATAATACAACTAGCATACTTTAGGGCATCCCATAACAGGAGGAATTAGTAAAGCTCCACACAGGCAGGTATATAGCTAGTTAGGGTCGCTTCCTCCACATGCAGGTAGGAGCTTACCACAGGCCAGGTATATAGACAGGGCTTTCCACAGGCGGTAATATGACAGGGCTTTCCACAGGCAGGTTATATAGACAGGGCTATCCAGACGGCAGGTATATGTAGGTACAGGGTCTCTCCAACTAGGCCAAGTTATATAGAAGGGGCTATCCACAGGCAAGTATATAGACAGGGCTTTCACAGGCAGGTTTATAGATAAGGGCTTCCACAGGCAGGTATATAGATAGCGAACACCGTGTATCTGCAATGCAGGTAGTGGATAAGATGGACCACCTCGCAAGCGATGGTTGTAAGCAGTACCAGGGGGACACGGAAATCTAAGTTGAACACGGTTTTCCTCCTGAGCACGCCGCAAAGCGGATGGAACTTGCTACGCGGAGAACTACCAGGTGTCCCACCTGGCTTTGTAGACTTGCTTGCGGTCGGCAAGCAAGCAGTGCGTATGGTAGACAAAATTCGTGAGACCGTAGGCGAAGTCAGGGGACAGGCAAGAGGTCAGGGCAGGGCCCGCGCAATGGTTCGTGGCAGAGACCGAGAGGCAGAAGACGGTTAGGTACACGGTAGACAGGATACAAGGCAGAGATAGCTTTCTCTGAAGGCTCTGGTAACAGCACTATGTGAAAGATCCCGGCCAAGAAGGTGGACCCGGGGAAGGAAGGGGGATTTTTAAATAGGGTTCACCTGCAGCCTTAACATAGATGGGCGTATGCCCCTTTTAAATCCTGGAGAGGCCGGTGCGCCTTGCGCGCCGTAAGGCGGCAGGGCATTGCGCACTCTCAGGCCGGCCAGGAGAACGGGAGGACGCTGGGAGCGCGGAGAGGTAAGCAGGGCAGCCGGGACTCCGAACACGAGTTGGGACCGGTAGGGGACAGCCGGAACCCCGGGGGGTGGTCCGCATCGAGTGCCGCCCGCAGCCCGGGCGAGGTGGCTGCTGGGACCTCTCGTGGACGAGTACCCCTCCCCAACCCCCCAGCTCTCCTCACCTTTCTGGTTTGGAAGGAACCGGCAATATGAGAACTCGGTCCAGGATGTTTCCTCAGGTTACTCATGATCTTCTCCTGCATGGACCGAAACCATCCCAATCAACCAAGAAGTGCCGGTTACATGTAACGGACCTCATAGCCAAGATCTCTTTGACCGACAATATGTTGGAGGATACAGACTCAGGAGAGGGGGAGGGACACTTTTCTGGAGAAGCGGTTCAAAACGACAGGCTTCAGGAGGAGATACGTGAGTGAAAAAGAATTAGGGTATCCGAATGGTGGGTGGGAGTCGGAGCTCTGTTTATGTGACTGGGAGAGTTGTAATTACGGCTCAGGATTTCTCAAGAGGGCCCCGGAAGCGTTGGACACAGCTTTGAAGCTGGGGATTTACGAAACCTTGACATACTCTGTTTGGCGGACATGCCAGGTACTTTGTCTTACGGGAGGTAGTAATAGAATTGGAAGCTGTGTTTATCCCGTTTTCTGTCGCCTGGGCCGTTCATTGTTACGTGGCCTGGAGGCAGCACGGCTGCCTGGGGATCGACGAGCTCTGCTCTCCATGATGCCAGTAAGTGAGGGGACCAAGGCTAGTTCTAAAGATGGGCACGCCTGCGGAGGAGGAGGGCAGAGAGGGAGTGAGTGGCGTGTTGACGTGGCGGGGGATGGTGTCGCACGACATATAGCAACAAGAAAAAGGGAGACGCTGCTCTCACGAAGCGACCCAGGAATCGCTGTGAGTTGTATGAGAATTAGGGACCAGGTAGGAGGTTGACCCAATCATCACTGGCCAGAGCAGAAACAATATATGGACGTAAAGGTAACTGGACCTAGATGTTAGTATTGACACTACTACCTCGGGTCCGTTAGATTGTCGGATGGTGTTAGGATGAAGAAAAGTCGTAAACTTTCACCTGCAATAGGGAGAAGAGGGAGAGTAGAACGGGCGCGCGGCAAAACTTGGACACGTAAATGCACCGCCACGATCAGAGACGATGTGTGGGGTAGGCACGTTGCAGGAGGGAAGATTTGACTAAAGAAATGGGAGGATTGTCGACGGTGGTGTCAGGAAGTAACCCTTGGGCAGTGGGGACGAAGTGTGATCATCTTCTCCGAGAAACCTTTCTCGGTAGGATGACCCTGAGAGTCGGGGTTTGACACGGGAAGAGGATGTGGAAGGGTTTCAGTGGTGAGAAAATCCATCGCTACACATGGGACCATGGGTAGTGAGGACTTGTGGGTGGTAGGAAAGGTCTAGGTCGCAGCAGCCCGGAGGGGCCGTTGGCGGGGCACCGTGTGTTACGGGCACAAGTGGCACAGAGGCTGTCCACGTAAGTCGCTTAAGTATCTTTTAGTCTCTGAGCACCTTGGCCAGCCTAGTAAAAACAGAGAGATCGCGCAATATGGAAGAGACGAGCTTGCGGGCCCCTCCGGGATGTGTCCTGACCAAGAACAAATAGTAGCTGTGTCCCCATTATTCAGGATTCTCTTTGCGCGCAGAGATGGTCCGAATCGTAGGTCTATGCCAGGCGCGTGATCGTGCGCGAAGGAGGACAGGTGCTGCTGGGATCATGGCGTTCCGGAGGTAGAGATGTGTTGGGGGCGTCGCGGCTCACGTCTCCAGTGAACGGTCAGATGCGCGGAGAGAGAGCATCTTCCCTGATGTTGCTTTTTTCTAGCAGGGCTGGAAATTGGAACTACGGAAGTCAAGAATACTAGAATGAAGAAAAGAGACCAGCCGTGGTCTTTGCCGGGGATTGAGGCGCGGGAGTCCGGACTGGAGATACTTGTTAAGATTTATTTTGTGATCAGTAAATACCTCGCTCGAAAGGAATTGCGCGAGGCTCCCTCTAGAAGGGAGGCCGTCCACATCTTTCCAGTCGTGTCCATCTTGATTTTGGAGTAATTCTCTGTGTAACTCCAAGTAGGATAGTTCCGTCTCGCCGTGCGAGAATTGGTCTTAGAGAGGGAAAAGAGGCGCGAGGTGGTTTGTTTTCCCGGTGGGACCTGTTTGAGTAAGGTATTAGCTCGCTGGCCCCACGAGAAGATGGGCATGCGCGACCCTTCAGCCGAGCGAAAGTGCATTACAGGGTCAGGGCGTGACAAAAATAGGTTTGCGGAGAAGCAAAAGGCCCGATTTAAATTGAGAGTGAAGGCTGTGCTTTCGGGCCGCCGGAGGGCAAACATTTGGGATTTAGCATGTTTTCACTTGGTGAGGGCCAACAATAGAGCGCACTCCAGAGTAGTGAGAATGCAGGCTATTAGAGTCTGTCGTGGATAGATAATTTTGACAAAGCCACGCCGAAGAAAATCGTTTTGAATGAGGGCTCGAAGTTCCAACAAGGTCGGGTCTTACTGGTCCTTCTTGGACTTCATTTGCAGGTATAGAAGAACAGCTTTAGATGTGGATCACAGTTTTTTGTAGTTCCCCCTGTGTTGTGGTCCGGAGACGTACTGAAACCCGAGGAAAGGCTCGAGACTGTTGTTGTGTGGAACCATTACATCTTCTCTAATTTGGCTGTTCAGGCGGGTGCTTGCGAAGGGTTGCAGGACTAGGCGTACACTATGTGAGTAGATGGGTCCGGAGGTCCAGGGGAGGAAAACCAGGATGTCGTCCAGGTATACGATGACACCAGGTGTATGAGATAGGTTCCCCTGTAATGTCCTGGTTTACGTAATCTTGAAAAGACCGCAGGGGGGCATCTGCACAGCCCGAAATGGCATACCAGATACTCAAAAATGGCGCGTGCGGGTATTGTACGCAGTCTTCCACTCATTCCCTCACGGATTCTGTATGATGAGTTATATGCCGTCCCTGCGCAGGTCCAATTTGGAGGAAAAACACCGTGGGCTCCCTGTAGTCAGAGTAGATAGTTCCGTAATTAGGTGGCAAGGGTACCGGTGTTTCGGTAATCTGGGTTCAGACCCCGGTAGTCGATGCAAGGACGGTGAGTTATGAGACCATCTTATTCGTTTAAGAAGATAAACCGGGCTCACAAGCGGTGATGGAGGACTTGCGAAATAAAAACCCTTTTGCAGGGTTCTAACGGTTTATAAGGTCCGACAATGGTCTGAGTCTCTGGTTTTCTGGACAACGGGTATGTAAACTATGCCCGAGGAGGAAAATGGGCCCCAGGAATGAGGTCTAGTGGGAACAGTTATATGGGCGATGAGGGAGGAAGGGATTCGGCTGCACCTTGATTCTCCCGAAATAGGACGTTTTCCGAGTATCTTAAGAAAGTACCGGTATTCTGTGGGAAGACCTGGCAGGGCCCTGGAAAGATGACTGATGATGGTGGAATGGCGGACTGGCCGCGGAACTGAGAGAAGCGATTTCTGGCAGTTGGAGCCCCAGCGTGTTTAGTACCTCCCAGGTCTCCCAGTTGAGGGGCAGGGCGCTGGAGTGCAGCCACGGAAGGGACCACAAGAGGATCAGATGAGGACGGAGAGCCGCTGGGAGGACTAGAAGGTGATCTTATCCTTGTGTAAAGCCTCTCACGCTGGAGGAGGCACAATGCTTGGTTTCGTGTCCGAATGGCCTTACTAAGAAGATAGCCACTCAGGAGGACTATCACCAGGGGCTTCTCCAGAATGGTAACGGAGGTGATACTGGGACACCAGTGGCAGCAGTGGAATATTGTTCCGGCGGATCCAGAGTCCAGAAAGGCGGGTACCCGAAAAGTGGTCCAGGCACCAGACGGAGACCTCAACCTCCATTGTAGGCGTGGAGTGGAGAGGAAGTGTTCACACCGTAGGGGACGACTTCTCTCAGTACCATAACCTAGGTTGCGGGCCGTTTCCCTGTCGCATGAGGCGAAGCGAGGGAGGAGCAACATTGACGGAATAGATGATCCGGGCTGGCACTGTAAAGGAACAAATTCTTGCCCAGACGGCGGAGACAGATGCATGTTCGGGGGACTGATGTGCCAGGTCCGCACCTTGAATGTGGTCATACACTGGTAGGGATCGGATCGAGTAGTGACAGCTATGTTTGGTCTTTGGAAGACCGGAGCCAGGCGAGTCGGAACAGTCGGCCGTGGTCGGCCAGAGATCACGGTCATGCGTGTTTCCCCTTGCTGACTCGGCGAATCGCGAAACTCGATCTCGTGTAGTAGGTGGATCAGCTCGCTTAGGCGAAGGCATCGGGATCTCTCTAAGCCGATAGTGCGCGTCCTTAACTCTGCCGGACAAAGCCATTTTGAAGAAGTGGCACATAGGGCCGGTCGTTCAGTTCCAGGTAAGATCTGATTGCCCAGGGTCCGAAACGAACTGCGTAAGTCGCCGGACCGAGGAAGTACCCATGGCGAAGATTCAGTAGAGCCGGTCGTCGGCATGAGGACTGCCAGTGCCGGCTCTTCAAAAGACACTGCGGAACTATGAGAGGATAAGCTGTAGGTTCGTCTCGTCACCAGGATCGCCCACGGGGGTACCTGAGAGGGGTTGACCAGCTACGAGCCTTATACCCCGGACAGCTGATGACCTACGATGGAACAGCCTTAGAACGTTCAGTGGGGAATTGACCAGCCATCAACTCCATCGTGCGCATTCGGTAGCAGCTGGGGTAATAAATCCCGCCTTGCAGCAGGTTGTTGGAGATCCCAGTCCAGAACTTGAACGTGTCAGTGGGTATGAGTATGAACCGCGAAGTCCGTGGTGCTGGAGGAGGGTTGGGATGCGTTTCAGATGATCGGCACCAGGAGGAGGAGTCGGCGGCTGTGTTGGGTTAGCTCAGGAGCTGCTGCGTATGTGAGAGTGACAACTGGTTTCCTGCTGGTGTGGCTGGTTGCGCGCTGTAGTTGATGTGTACTGCTGAGGCTCACTATATCGCCGTGCAAGTTCCGGGTTCTCACCGGGCAAAGGTACCGTGGGCAGTGGAATCCTATGGTCGGAATCTTACGCTGGGTTATGATAATGTAGGAAGTGGTAATCGTCTGTGTACGCAACGCAAGCGTTGGGTGTAAGCCGTATCAGTTCGGGACGGAGAAGTGCTGAAGTAGAACCGGTGTTGTGTTCACAGAGCCCGGCCGCACGACCTCATAGTAGGGATGGGATTGCTGCTCGGCTTGGGAGAAGTCTAGACAGGGTGTCCCCACTGGCGTGACTTGCTGGCGGTGGCAGCAAGGCAGTGCGTGTTGGTACAAAATCGTGTGACGGTTGATAGGCGAAGAGTCTCACGGGACAGGCGCAGAGGTTAGGTGCAGGCGTCAATGGTTCGTGGTCAAGATATCACAGAGGCGAAGACGGGTTCGTGTACACCGTGTGTAGACAGGATACAGCAGATAGAGGCTGTTTCTGAAGGGAGTTGTTAAACGCACGTATAAGATCCACAGAGACTCAAAGGTGAACCACGTTAGAAGGAAGGGGAGTTGAAATAGGGTCACCTGCTAGCGTTAACTCAATCCAATGGGCATAGACTGGCCCCTGTTAAAAATCCTCGGAGAGCCGGGCTGGTAGGCGGCGCGCCTAGAAGGGCATCGGGGTATGTCAGTATGTCAGGACGACGCCGGCCCAGGCCAGGGAGTTCTGATTGAGAACCGGCCCTACGAGGGACGCGGGCGAGTTATGCTGCTGGAGAAGGTAAAGTAGGCGGGCCAGCCGGCGACCCGACCCGCAGGTGACACGGAAGGGGCCGTCGAACCCCTTGCGGGCGTGGCCGCAAAGAGTGCTGGTGCCCGCGCCAAGCGTGTACCGGTTTGCGATGGGGTTCGGCTGCGGGAGCCATTCGTTGACCATAGGGCTTCCACACAGGCAGGTTTATAGATGATTCTCCCACAAGCAGGTTTATAGATAGGGCTTCCCACAGGCAGGTATATAGATAGGGCTTCCCACAGGCAGGTATATAGACAGGGCTTTCCACAGGCAGGCATATAGATAGGGCTTTCCACAGGCAGGCATATAGATAGGGCTTCCCACAGGCAGGTATATAGATAGGGCTTCCCACAGGCAGGCATATAGATAGGGCTTTCCACAGGCAGGCATATAGATAGGGCTTTCCACAGGCAGGTATATAGTTTTATGACCAAAGTAACAAACAGTAATACTCACCTTGACTTACCTGCTTCCCGGCCGAGGGCGCTCGTCTTTCTATCCGAGGAGCTTCCCGGGCTGGGGGGCGTGATGACATCATGCCGCCAGCACGGGCCGCTCCCTCCGTCAGTTTCCTGGGCCCGCACAGAGTTATTACTCTGTGTGCGCCCAGGAGAGGCAGTGGCGCGGTGAACGGAGTTCATCGCGTCGCTGCCTAATTCACCTTTAATAGTAGCGCTGACGGCCCGCGGTGGCCTCTCAGCAATACCCGGCCGCGGCGGGCCGTCAGTGCTACTATTAGCAGACCTGGGCATGGTACGCCGCAGGCCGCATCCGACGAGCTGGCGGGCCGGATGCGGCCCGGGGGCTGTACTTTGCCCAAGTCTGTACTATAAAATGAGTAGAAGTCTGAAGTCCAAAGAGTCTGGTTCACACCAAAAGAAGATTCTGGGATTTTACAGTTAAATTACTGAGCAGACTGATTTTTTTATTGGCATCTGCTGAAGTGCATATATACAAAATATATCAAATGTAGGAGTGCATCAATGTATTGCATTTGGTGAAAGGCTGGTTTACTTTATACATAAAATATAAAGACTGTGGGCGACATGTATGAAATTTGGCGGTAACACACCAAATTACATGCGTCTAACATTAGTGTAGAATGCAGGTCATAAATCAGGCACATTCTAGCTGTTCCAGCTGTAATGCGCCAAGAAATGCCATAGTGTAGCTGTAAATACGTTGCTTCACTACGGTTCTAGTGCGCCCCGCCTCCCTGATATCTGCCGCAGCCTTGTTCATAAATGTCACCCTGTATGTTTGCAAGAAAAAAAGCACCGTTCTTCATTCATTTAGATGCTACCGCCATGAATGCTGTGGGCCACACTCATCATAGCCGCTGTCAGCTGTAATTAACTTATGGAACAGACTCAGCGGGTGAGTCAGCTCCATAGCTCCTTGCCTGCATGATGACATACTCATACTTCACTGGTCAGTAAGGGGTTAATGAGCACACTAAGGAAACATTCTAAGTGCATGGAGAAAAAATGTTACTGTCTGTATTAGTGACTTCTCCAAGAGCTAATTGGCAGAAAGTAGTTCAAGATATGTAACTGGAAAATTAATTTTCATAGTTGCCCACTAAATAAAAACAGTTTGAATCAGGAGTCAAATTCCATGTGGATAGAACCTTTATTATTTTTAACTCCTTAACGAACGCCCACTGTCTTTTGTCGGCAGGCATTTCAGGTCGTTTGTCTGCAGACATCAGGGTATGCAGCCAGGCGCCGCAGCAACGCTTTCTATGGGGTTGTACTAGATTGTAAGCCCTCGCGGGTAGGGTCCTCTCTCCCTCTGTCGTGCCAATTGTCATTATCCCTTATCACTGTACTCGTTTGACTTATGTAATGTATGTAACCCCTCGAATGGGACAGGGCCCTGGAATCCTT
>JAODAL010061743.1:0-20142 GCA_025379985.1 Phyllomedusa bahiana | reverse complement strand
CTGACTACACGAACCGTTGCCGCCTGCCCTGACTCCTCCCTTTTCCGACTTCGCCTACGTCTCACGATTTTGTACCACGCACTGCCTTGGCTGCCCCCGCAAGCAAGTCACGCCAGTGGGGCGACCGGGTTTAGTTCTCCGCCGCAGCAAGTCCATCCCGTTTTGCGGCGGGCTCTGGTGAAAACCGGGTTCTACTTAGACTCCGTCCCCTGGTACGGCTTACACCATCGCTTGCGGTGGTCCAGCGGATCCACTACCAGCATCCGTTACATTACCTAGGGCTGTTTTCACCAATTTACTACATTTAATGTATGTTTTTAGTAATTTTTTAATAAAATGTATGTTTTATCCTAGCCATACCTTTTTGGGTATTCTTGGTCATTGGAGTTATATATCAGTTTAGACAAAGATGAGCACCACCCGCTCCAAAACCCCAAAATTATAAGGTATCTTCTAAAACCAGTCACATTTAGAATTTCCATGGAAAGCTGTTATTACTTTTGGGTATTGGATGAGTCTTCACTCCCACAAATAAAACCCAAACTGCCATAAATATAAATGTTGGAATAAATGCACAAAACCAAGATTTATTAAAACTCCAGAATAACAACAATTACAGAAGTCAAAAAATTCATTATTTAGAAAATACACCTGACATAAGGTAAAAAGGAGTAAAAGTGCGATGAGATTAAAGTACAGCAGCGAGGGGTAAGCACTAAAACAATTCATTACATATAAGAATTAGTTATCCATTAGAGGCAAACAAGTGTACAGAGTATTATTATTAATAATAATAATAATAATATGACACGTACAATAAATAACAATATAAAATTATAAATATATAGTGCAATTGCGTGTAAGCGGTTGATTGATTGGCGGTCAAAGAAATAAGTACAATGAAGCAGAATATATAAAAAATGAAAGGTTTAATACATAAATAAAGAAATAAAATGATTCTTAGCTACAGTTACAGATGTTACAGATGCATAGTTCGTGCACAGTGGAATTGGGAGCCCCTCTGTACATCATGTACACCGATATCATCCGATGACCACAAAAGGGGTGCTGGGCCCCAGCATGGTCCCAGCAGAAGCTAACTAGCAGTGTCAAAGCCAGGCTTTTTTATGTTAATCAGAACTTTATCACTCAACTGACAGAATGACCAAACATAGACATTCTTTATGCTTTATTCTTCCCTCCATTTAAGTGTATGGTTTCTAAGCTGTGTGGTCAGCAATACAAGAGACTTTAGAACATATCTGTGGCTATCCGTACATGGGAGGGGTCCTAAGAATAGTTAAGAAGAATGTATAATGGAGGTAGCAGCTTTGAATCACTGAGCAGTAAAGCAGGGATAACAAAAGGTCAAACAGTTGAACAGAAATAGACCAATACTGAAGTATGGTAGGACATATGTCCTCACACACAGATATACTAAGCTTTTTTGCTATGTAACTAATCTGTATACTTTATACAGTTAAGAGACATAAGACATGAATATATAAAAGTGAAGAGAGGTCAGCTCACCGTAAACCAGTAGGATGCAGGGACCCTCCAGGCCAAGGAGATAGCAGCATAGGAAAACAAAGATATGGTCCAACAGTCCAAAAGGCCAATAAAAATCCAAAATTTATTGAAAAAAGTTAAAACATGCGGCAAACGTGCACAGGAAAGATGTACAAGGCTTACGCGTTTCATGGCAACTGCCCCTTAATCATAGCATACTCCAACCAAGCAATAGATGGTATTTATATATACATGGTATAATTAAAAATAAGACTCATCTGCAGAGAAGAGAGAGCGAAGGAATGCTTGTGAATGATGTCATCAGAAAGCGCTGCCCGCGATGTCCACAGTGACCACGCCAACAGTGCGTGTGGAGACACCGGCGCCTGCGCAATTACGGCACCACAGAAACCCCCGCGCGTGCGCAGAAGGGACTGGGGCCGGAACGAGCAGAGCCGAAACCACATACATGGCAGCGGTAAATATAAGCAAGCGGTAGCGCATACAAGCATGTACTTCACCTCTCCAACTGCAGGAACAAGTCAAACAATAAAAACAACAACAGATAAAAGATAAATGAATGACCAAACAACAAACAAGAACCAAAATAACATGGTGGAAAGAGCAAACAAGATAAACAGTGAATGAAAAACACACTTTAGATAAATGTCGTCGGTTTTTGCGATCTACAATATGTTGGGCTCGTTGAATAACCCAAAATGGGTAACCTCTATCTGAAAGACGTTGATGGATGTTATGACATTCAGTAGCAAAGCTTTGCTGTGATGAACAGTTACACTTGGCTCTGGTCAATTCCCCGACAGGGATAGATAAACGTGTATGTTTGGGATGGTAGCTACGATAATGTAAGATAGTGTTTCCACTCACTGGCTTACGGAAAGTTTTAGTTTGAACACAAAACTCAGGGATGCCCGTCAATTTTAAATCCAAAAAGGACACTTGTGTGGACTCAAAGTTAGTAGTGAACTTGAGATTTAGAGGGTTGTTATTTCAAAATTCTGCAAACAACAAACTCCCCTCATGTGATCCTTTCCATATAAACAACATGTCGTCTATATACCTTCCATACCACTGGACGTCTGATGAAAAAGGATTAATTTCAGAAAAAATGTACATGTACTCGAACCAAGACATAACTAAATTAGCAACAGATGGCGAAAACTTGGCTCCCATGGAGACTCCATGTAACTGTAAATAAAATTTTTGTCAAAAAGAAAAAAATTGTGAGTCATGAGAAAGCGAACTGTCAAAAGTAAAAATTGTTGCAAATCAGTAGAAAAATCACTATACTGAACAAAATGAAACTCAAGAGCAAAAAGAGCGACGTCCAGTGGTATGGAGGAATACAGGGATTCAACGTCACAACAAATCCATGAAAAATGTGAATGCCAAATAATTTTGTCCATAACCTGCAGGACATCTCTGGTATCCTGCAGATATCCTGGAACACGGCGTACTAGCGGCTGGAGATGAAAGTCAAGCCATTCGCACAGTGGTTCTAACATGGGTCCGATACCCGAGACAATGGGTCTCATAGGAGGACAATCGATTGACTTGTGCACTTTGGGCAGACCATAAATGAAAGGGACAACAGGATCTGTGACAAACAAACCGTTCCCTACTAGTGTTGAGCGATTATTATCGAAAAAGTTGAAATCGGCACGGTATTTACGTGATCTGATTTTTTTTTATCACGCGATAATTTAGGTGAAAATCTGGCATAATCTTTATATTGGCCATTTTCGGCGCTTCCCGTAATTTTGGCGGCCGCAATAGCTTTCGAATGAGCGGGTGAGCTGTGTGTGCGACTCTTTATGGGTGTGTATGGTAGCGATTGGCTGTAAAAAATCCATGGCCTGTTTTAATGAACAACCCCTTTCCCGTTCTCCTCGTGTGTGTCAGCGTCTATGCTGTGGGGACTGCGCTCTGCCCCTTTTCCAAAACAGCTCAGCGAAATAATTTATTTCTCACAAAACGCTTACTTTTAGCTGTGATCCTTATAAAATTGTTAGATCGAGATTTTAAAATTTTAGGTAGTTAGTAGAGAATTTTAAAAGAGATCTACTATGTATAGTCACAGGGGGGGGGGGGGGGGGGGGGCCCCCCGCGGGGCGAAACAGACAAGCTCTTTAAAGAACACTGGATAAAGTTCACCCAGAATTAGTGTAGACATTGCACTGCAAAAGCATTATTATTAACAGTTTTCTATGAAATATTTCTTGGATATTGGGCAGCCTGAACTTATTAAGAATACACATCTTTTTAGTAACTGAGGTCTCTTTGTTAGGTGCAAAACTCCACTTTTATTATCAGTATATTCAGATAGGTGTTCTTTTTCAATTTTTGCCATTTCCGCTTTGTTGATTTTTTCACCTTGCAGTTATAATTGATCCAGCAAATTTTGTAGTTACCACAGGGTTGATCCGGGGCCCAAAATACCTTTTATTATCCGAATTACTTTTAGATATTGTGGTTTTTTCATTTTGGCGAGTCCAGCTTTGTTCATTGAGGCGCCTTGCACTTAAATTTGAATAGAGCAATTTTGTAGTCACTGCCAGTGTATTTGATAGGTGCAAAAAATACCTTATATTATCCGTATACATTTCAGATACGTGTTTTTTTCACTTTGGCGCAGGGGCAGCTTTTTGATAGAGCCACCCTTTCAGTTAAATTTGGGAAACCAGCAATTTTGTTTTGATTTGAGGGATTTGAGGGAAAAGCTGTGGGTTTGCGGGCTTTTAATTTAAAAGACTTTCCAAAAATCTTCCTACCTTCTCAAATTTTTATCTTTCTGAACATGGAGCGAAATTCAGGTGGTAAGCGAGCAAAGAGGGGGGTAGGACATGGAGGTAGAGGTATGAGAGAAGGTGATCCTTCCAGTGCTGGCCTTATCATGTTGTAAATACCCATACTCGTTATATTTTAAAACATCAACTTTATTTGTACACAATGATGAGCCAAATTCATCCGTAAACGTTTTCGTCACCAAAACGGGCCTTCTCAGATTTTGGCTATAAAATAAAAATACATGCCACAAAAAAAAATCACAAAAAACTAATAAAATCCCCTTTTACTCAAATTAAAAAAAGGGAAAATTGAAAAAAAAAAAAATCGACAAGAAATTGACAAAAAATCATTATATAATATCCCTCCACCTGTGTGTACATGCATAAAGAAGTAAACCGGACAAAAAACTTACATTAGAAACATATCACAAAACAAATCAAAAACACTGTTCCCCAGCATTAGAAAATAATTAAAATCCCACCCAATACACCCAAAGGTGCACATAAGTTTGGCCACCAAGATTTCCCAGTACCAGCACCAGCACATTTTATGGGGGCCCAAAACCACAGGGTTTTGCACAGTTGCTTTTCCCCGATTTGGAGCAATTTAAAACCCCCCCGTAGGGAGAAAATAAAATTTAAAAGCTGCTAAAGGAAGGGGAAAGTCTTGGGGGAAAACCCCCAATCTTGACACTTTGGAAACCCGGGGCCCTAAATCGGGTGTGATTTCACTTTCAGTTTAAATATATCTTTTGGGGGCGCCCCTAAAAGGGGGGTTTAATTTTTGTTTTATGGGTAAAAATCTTTGGGGTTAGATAGCAGGTTGTGTATGCCATACTTTTTAATGGTAAAAACCCATGTAAAAACCATGAAACATAATGTAACAAGTGTAATTTTTTTAAAGGGAAAGTGAAAAAACCTGGTGGGGTTTAAAAAATTGGGAGAAAATGTTTTTTTTTAAAAATGGGGGGAAAAAATTTTAAATTTTGGCCCCTCCCCAAAAAACTTTTTTTTCGTATATGGGGTGTTTTTGGGGCCCCTGGGGGACATTGTGGGGCTTTCACTGGGTATTATTTTCACATTATATGAAGATAAATAAGAAATTTCTTATATCCCAGGCTTAAAGTATATGGAGGTAAGTAGGCATATTTAGAAGTTCCTAAAGGGTTTTTTAAAAACCCCTTATACTTAATCCCTTTAAATGCGATTTTAAATTTGTATACTTACATTTATATTTTCCCAATACAAAATGGGAGCGCATTGCGCAATCCCCCGGATCGTAGGTAGGGGCCCGGAAGTAGTTTTTCCATTTTCCCCTGCTGACGCGCTTTCGTTTGTGGATCCCGGCATGCTTTGTTCCTTTTTAAGGCGGGGGAGGGGGGGCCGATCGCGGGCGCACTTCATCCCTGATTTCCCAAAAAACTGGCACCACCTTTCGGGCTCATATCGCCTGTAAGTATCATTTAAAGATATTTTTTAATTCTTACTTTTTGGGCCTTTTGGGCCAGGGGATGTTATTTTACATCTTTTATTTAGTAGGGAAAGGTAGTTTCTTTTCTTTGATACATATTTATGGGTTTGGGTTTTGTATTTTTTCATTTATGCAATGGGCCCCTTTTTGTTTTTTACATCTCCTCCCATTGTTTAATGCTTTACTAATAAAATGGGGGCTGTGCTTGATGAACATATTCATATATTTTTTTAATGTATTAAACTTTTATGGGGGCCCCTTATTATTATTAAATTTAAAAGGAAAGGGTTTATTTTCTATTTTTTCCCTTTGGGGGCCAAAAATTTATGTGAAACCTTGGATTTTTGGGTGCATTAAAATTTTAATTTGTAATGCTGGGGCACAGTGTTTTTGATTTGTTTTGTGATATGTTTTTGATGTAAGTTTTTTGTCCTGTTTACTTCTTTTTTGCTTTTACAACAGGGTGGAGGGATATTATATAATGATTTTTTGTCAATTTCTTGTCGATTTTTTGTCAATTTCTTTTGTTTTTTTGGAAGTTAATGTGATTTTATTTTAGTTTTGGGGTTTTTATTGGGGGTGTTTTTGATTTTAAAAGCCCCAAAAAGGGTTGGAAAGGATTTTTTTCGTGTGTGTAAAGAAAAAGTTTAGGATTTAATTTGGTCATCATTTGGGACAAAAAAAAGGGTTTATGGGTTTTTTAAAAATTTAAAGAGTACGGGTATTTTTCAAAATGATAATTTTAATATATTTTTAACCCCGACTTGTACGAGCTTTATTTTTGGTGAGTGTTCCCGGGGCAACCTTTTTTGTGATGGCCCCTTCCAGTGTGGGGACAAAAACCCCTTGCCAGCGGATCTTCCAGTTGAAAGGGGGCCCTCGGCCGTCCTTTTGCCCGGGGGCAGGGCCCCGTGAATCTAAGTAAGAACATCGTCCGGGCCCCCTCTGTCCTTTTAGGGTTTAAAGCAACCGGATCCAGTAGGGCTTACCTCCTGTCCCCCCAGGGCCCGGCCACAAATTTTCGTCCCTCAGCTTTATCAGCTTCCCCTCCAACATGAAGCGAGGCAGGCCCCCCAAAGTCAAAAATTTGTTTTACCCCAAACCCCCCCTTTTGGATAAAACCATTTTCTGAAAAACCTTTTTGATGACAAAAAAGCCCGGGTTGGGGGTCGAAGGCATGTTAAAGATCAAAGGAAAAAACCAAAGAGGATGATTTTTTTTCTGCTCGACGCCCAAATTCTTTATGCCATCAGAGGAGGAGAAGGAAGTGGTCCAAACGGCAAAAAATTTCCCCGGGTGGTCCCGGAAAACCCACTTGGGAAATGCCCTTTTTTTCTTGTAGCCCGCAAACTCCGGATGCCGGGAAAGTCAGGCCCCAACAACCCCCAAACCCTGTTTTTGTGATGTTGATAATGACGACAAAAGCGGATCAATGTGTTTTTTCCCCAAAAATTTGTTGCGAACCCCTTTCCCGTGGGGCGAGGGGGAAGACGATGGGGGTGTTTTTCAAAATTTTGGGGCCCGCCCCCAAAAAGGGAGGGGGGGGGGTGCACAAGTCCGCTTATGATTCCCCGCCCACGGTCAGCGGGAAAAACCCCCCCCCGCTTTTTCGCCGTCAAAAAAGGTCCGGACCTCTCAACCTGGGCCTTTTTTTGAGCAAGCCCCTGATTTTACCCAGCGATGTTTTTTTGCCCCCCCCTTTGCCGTAAAACACCCTCAGTAGAGGCAAGGGTTTTTAGGGGGTTTTAACCACCAACCCAAAATTTAGTTTACATGCGCGAATGCATGAGTTGAAAGGGGGGCAAACATTGGCCAAAAAAAGGGGCCCGGACCCACGCCCGGGGCCCCCAACCAAATGTCACCCCCCTCTGTCCCCCCACCTCCTACTCCGCCCCAAAGCGTTCCTCAAAATGCCCATTTTCCCCTTAAAAGTCTGATCAGGGATCAGGGCCCCGCTTCAAGGGTTTCCCCCCCCTCGCCCCAGTAACCCCCAGCACCACCCCCGAAGACCCCCCCCTCCCCCCCCCCCTCTTCTCCCTTTTTCCCCCCAGTTTGCGACCTTTATGCCCTCAGCGGTAGTCTAGCAGCCAGGGCCCTTTTGTCTTCCAGGTTTGGGAGCAGAAGAAACACTTTTTAACCCAAAACCTCCCAAAGCCAAAAGCTGAATGTGGGCCCCTTGCCAGGCTTTTGGGGCCCTTTGGGGGTGTTGCCTTTCCGGGCTGGTGGGGCCCCAGATGGGTTCTGCCATGTCATGGCCCTTTTCTGCTTTCCCAAAACCAAATTTCCGATTCAGGCATTTTTTGCCAGAAAAGCCGGGCCCTGCCCCTTTGGGCAGCCCGTGTCATCTAAAATTTCAGCGCGTTGTCTGCATCTGTGTCCCGGGAAAAAAAATCCATTCACCCCCCCGGAAAACATGGATAGTAAACCCCGGCCCAAACCTTTGGAAAGAGGTTGGCCGCGGAAAATTTTTGGGGGGGGAGGTGGAAGATGAGGGGAAAATGGTTTGCTAGTGCCCCCTTTGACCCCGAAAGGTTGGGAAATCAAAGGGTCCATCTCTCAAATGAGTGCTTGGATCTCCATTTCCCCCAAAAATGTTTATCGCATTAAGGCCATAAAAGAAAACAGTTAATGGGTGGCCCCCTCCTGGATCCCCCCGGGACAAAACCAAAAAACTCAGCACTTTTCCCTTTTCCCCCCACCCAAATAGAGGGGTAAAAATTTCAGGAAATGGAGAACCCCTTTTGTTTTATCAACTGGGGGCATCTTGGGTTTTCCCTTGCTTTTACTTTCTTCAAATGTCCGGTGGGAAAACTCTGCGGAAAGTGAAAAGGCCCGTTTGGGTGCCAAGCAGCCATAGCGGCAGAGCAGGCAAAGTGGCAAGGGGAAAACCCAATGGGTGACCTTAGCAATTTTTTATTTTACCAAACCCTTTTCCAACGCATGCAAGGGAGTGCACACATAAACACACAGAGACCCGCTTAAGGGTCATGGTGCACGACCCCATCTGCGTTAAACACGATATTTTTTTATGTTTTTCCGGACCCAATTGACTTTGGGTTTCCAAAATGGGGAATGGTCCGGGGTCGCTCGCCAAGCCCTGAGGTGTTGTCCCGTCCAGGCCAAACAATCATATCTGGGGCGGACCCTTAAACCCCGCTGGGGGGAGTCTTTTTCAAAACAAACGCATCCGGGTTTCCCCAGATAAATTTGGAAACATTTGATCCCTTTTATCAAGATGATTTAGGCAGGATCCCCTTTTATTTTTGTTGGCCAATTGCCCAGGAACCCATTTTGGGTTTCGGGTTTCTTCACATTCCCCCCTTCAAACCCGAAAAAAGGCCCCTTGAAAACTTTTTTTTAAAAATTTTCAAATTTCCCTTTCTGCAATTTTTTTTTTCTCAGTTTCCCCAAAAAATTTTAAATTTTTTGGTTTTGCTGTGAGGAGGGCTGTAAAAGGACACCAGGTTTCATTTACAAAACCGTATTCCATTTACTCACTTCATCTTTAGAATTTTTCGCCTTGTCAGTGGTTTTGTGGTCATGTTGCCTCATAATTTTTAACAGTGGCTGAGAAGTCATTTTTATCATTTTTTGTGGTCATGTTGCTGTGAGATACAGCAATAATCATGGTCCTTTGGAACAGAAATGTGGCTTTTAAGTGGCATTTCTCCCTCACAATTTTTAACAGTGGCTGTGAAGTCATATTTATAATTTTTTGGGGTCATGTTGCTGTGAGATACAGCAATAATCATGGTCCTTTGGAACAGAAATGTGGCTTTTAAGTGCCATTTCTCCCTCACAATTTTTAACAGTGGCTGAGAAGTCATTTTTATAATTTTTTGGGTCATGCTGCTTTGAAATGCAGCAATACTACAGTTCCTATTCTAAAAAATGTTGTTTCTAACAGACATTTGTTCTTCACAATTGTCAAAAGTGGCTCAAGGGTCATGTTTTGAATTTTTGGGGGCATTTTGCTGTGACATGCAGCTATAATACAGGTCCTATTATAAAAAATATTGTTTCTAACAGACATTTGTTCTTCACAATTTTTCAAAAGTGGCTCTTGGGTCATGTTTAAAAATATTTGGGGCATTTGCTGTGAAATGCAGCTAGACTACAGACCCTATTGTAAAAATGTGGTTTCTAACAGACATTTGTTCTTCACAATTGTCAAGAGTGGCTCAAGGGTGATGGTGCTGTCAGAAACAGGAATAGGTAGGACACTGTTAATGGACACATATTGCAAAATGACTTGTTTTTGCAAGATCTTTAACATAGCTATCAATCGCTGTATTGAGACAACCCATTTAATACAATTAAAAAAAGAGAAACAAAGACATGGTGGGATTCCATCGTTTTT
This sequence comes from Phyllomedusa bahiana, assembly GCA_025379985.1. Classification (NCBI taxonomy): domain Eukaryota; kingdom Metazoa; phylum Chordata; class Amphibia; order Anura; family Hylidae; genus Phyllomedusa; species Phyllomedusa bahiana. Next base: position 9,995 of record JAODAL010061743.1, on the reverse strand, counting down.
TTAAAAATGTGTTTTTTTAGAATTAAAGTACTAAAAAACTTGCATGTACAAAACAGCTGGTAAAAAAAAATCCTCTGAATTGTACAAGGGAGGTACAGGAAAACTTGACCAGATGTAGGTTATTCAGAGGACATGGAGTATGGGCCGGACAGATAACAAATTACAGAGACCATATCCTCAATCACGTTGAGAAAAATGAGAAAAAGAATGCCAAGATAAAGGGCACCGGGGGTGTAACAGGAGCATTAACCACCAATATTTCCAAGTGAAGCTCAATTGGCCCGCACTCATACGGAGGGGCAAGTGCTACCCAGGTCTTGACTGTGTACTGGGGAAAGGGCTGGAGTTTACACTTCCGCTTCCGCACTCTGCTTCAACACAACAGTTTTCGTTGCTGCGTCATAAGGGCATTTTAACCTGCGTGTTAATAGATGACGGACGCCAGCCTGGGCTCTCACCGCAACCACTGTGACTCCGGCCCTGGCAGCTGAACCTGCGTGTAAATAGATGACAGACGCCAGCCTGGGCTCTTACCGCACCCACTATAACTCCGGCCCTGGGTCATGCTGTGGCACAGGACAGGTATAGTCAATGTCCAGTGAAACTAAAATGGTGGTTGAAAGACTCCTTTTTCCGGGACTTTTTAATCTGGGGAAACATGGGAGGTTTGGGGCTCATGCTGTGGCCCAGGACAGGGATGTCCCAAAGTCCAGTGAAACTAAAATGGTGGTTGAAAGACTCCTTTTTGCGGCTCTTTTTAATCTGGGGGTCAGACAGGTTTAATGGTCATACTGTGGTACAGGACAGATATAGTTAATGTCCAGTTCAACTAAAATGGTGGTTAAAAGACTCCTATTTCCGTCCCTTTTTAAATCTGGGGGTCATGCAGGTTTGGGGCTCATGCTGTGGCCCAGGACAGGTCTAGTCAATGTCCAGTGAAACTAAAATGGTGGTTGAAAGACTCCTTTTTCCGGCACTTTTTAAATGTGGGGGTCATGCAGGTTTGGGGCTCATGCTGCGTTCCCCGGACAGGGATATTTTTTAAAGTCCAGTTCAAAATAACATGATGGTTCAAATCATACTGCCTTCTGGCACTTTTTAATTTGTGGGTTTATGCAGGTTTAAGGGTAAGGCTGTGGTACAAGACAGGGGTAGTGAATGGTCTGTGACTTTTTTTCTGTGACTTTTATAACCCAAGTGTGTTGCCTAAGATGTAGCAGGTATCCATTTGACTGTTGTGGAATGTAATTCCAGCTTCTCAGCCTTTTTGGGTTGTAAGAATGAAGGTGTTGTTCCTCTCCCATAGACTTTAATGGTCATCGGCGATATCATTGCCGATATCGACTATCGACCTGATGACGATAGTCAACGTAATCGCTCATCACTATTCCCTACAAGTAGATGATGATACACCGAGTGACAAAACCTCATCGAAGAGGGAGGATAAATGTGTCTGATATAAATTTGTGGGGTTAGTACATAATAGCTGGTAAGTATTGGCATCAGAGAGCAATGACAACATTTGAGATTGATACATAGTATTTGTCATGATCACTATTGAACCACCTTTGTCCACCATTTTGAAGGAAAGTTGTGTCATATTTTGGAGCTCAGAAAGAGCCTTTTTATTCTTGGTGGAAAAATTTGAGGGAAAAAAAGAAGAGGATGACTGCTGCAATGCCAGATCTTTCATAATCAAAGTTTGAAAAGTGTTCATACAGTCGGTACGAGAATGTAGAGGATAATATTGGGAATTTTTCCCTCTAAAAGAAGCAGACACGACTCTAAAGGTATCATTGTCAGTGCTATTCAATGCCAATTCCTGTAAAGACAATAAAGACAATTGTTCATCAAAATTTAAACCAGCAAATTCATTGCTGTTAAATGTATTGGTTGGCACAGAATTAACAGTATCAGCATTGAAAAAATGTCGTGTGATAGTAAGATCCCTTGTAAATTTGTTTACACTTTTAATAGTAGAAAATAAATGAAAAGGCTGTTGAACCACATAGTTAAATCCTAATTTCAAAACTTTCTGTTGGTCAGGAGTTAAAACCACATTTGATAAATTAATAATATCAATATTATCATCTGACCCTATTTGGCTTTTCTGGTCTTTCTTTTGGTGTCGTTTGTTATGTTTCCTGCCGCCCCTCCGTGTAGCCCGTTTTTTGGAATAGACCCAGATGCAGAACGACCTGATGTGTTAGTGTCACTAGAAGCTACACTGGTGTTGTCGTCTGAAATTTCACCCACCTCTGAAGAGTCTGAGTCAAAACTGACTCTTTTATCTTTGCATTGATACCTGCGAAAAGAACCTCTATCATTGCGTAAAATAGATTTGGGAAATCCAGAGGTGGGATACTGGTTTGCCCAGCTATAAACCAGACCACTCTTGTAATCCTCTAAGTCTCGTTGGAACGTCTTCTACTTGGTTTCCATAATGGTAGATTCCATATTAGATAGGGTATTTTGTATCCGGTCAGAGTCCTTGATATATTGAGCCGAAGATTTGAAATCCTCCAGTTTGGATTCAATCGTGGCAATCTCAGTGGATAGGCTATCAAGCTGCTCTTCCTCATGTTTAATGATAAGCTGAATCAATCGGTGTGAGTAATCACTCAGCGTTTGGTTCCATTCGGACACAAATGCATCAGAATATACAGTAGTGGGAAGTTTTTTTAGCCTTAGTCCGCGAGGTATCATTTGCTTCTGAGCATATTTCTTGAGAGTGGTGAGATCCCACCATACTTTTAGCTCACGGACCGCACATTTCTCCAATTGTTTCAACAGCAAATGTAAATCCTGATGCTGCTGGTCCGGTGGACCAGTATCATCAAAAACCTGTGCCGCCCTTTGTTGCCTTAAAAGCATAGATATTATGGCCATAATTCAAGCAATAAGTCCTCGTTATGGATGAAACATAAATGAAAATATCACCAATTCATATCCAATGGACATATGTAGGAATACGGGAGCAGGACGGCCAACAGCAAACATAAAAGTGAAGAGAGGTCAGCTCATCGTAAACCAGTAGGATACAGGGACTCTCCAGGCCAAGGAGATAGCAGCATAGGAAAACAAAGATATGGTCCAGCAGTCCAAAAGGCCAATAAAAATCCAAAATTTATTGAAAAAAGTTAAAACATGCGGCAAACGTGCACAGGAAAGATGTACAAGGCTTACGCGTTTCAGGGCAACTGCCCCTTAATCATAGCATACTCCAACCAAGCAATAGATGGTATTTATATATACATGGTATAATCAAAAATAAGACTCATCTGCAGAGAAGAGAGAGCGAAGGAATGCTTGTGAATGATGTCATCAGAAAGCGCTGCCCGCGATGTCCGTAGTGACCACGCCAACAGTGCGTGTGGAGACGCCTGCGCAATCACGGCACCACAGAAACCCCCGCACGTGTTCAGAAAGGACTGGGGCCGGAATGAGCAGAGCCGAAACCACATACATGGCAGCGGTAAATATAAGCAAGCGGTAGTGCATACAAACATGTAATCCACCTCTCAAACTGCTGCAACAAGTCTAACAATAAAAACAACAAAACATAAAAGATAAATGAATGACCAAACAACAAACAAGAACCAAAGTCATCAGAAAGCGCTGCCCGCGATGTCCGCAGTGACCGCGCCAACAGTGCGTGTGGAGACGCCGGCGCCTGCGCAATCATGGCACCACAGAAACCCCCGCACGTGCGCAGATGGGACTGGGGCCGGAACGAGCAGAGCCGAAACCATATAAGTTTACTTTATTTTGTATCTGAAGTGTGTTTTTTATTCACTGTTTATCTTGTTTGCTCTTTCCACCATGTTATTTTGGTTCTTGTTTGTTGTTTGGTCATTCATTTATCTTTTATCTGTTGTTGTTTTTATTGTTTGACTTGTTCCTGCAGTTGGAGAGGTGAAGTACATGCTTGTATGCGCTACCGCTTGCTTATATTTACCGCTGCCATGTATGTGGTTTCGGCTCTGCTCGTTCCGGCCCCAGTCCCTTCTGCGCACGCGCGGAGGTTTCTGTGGTGCCGTGATTGCGCAGGCGCCGGTGTCTCCACACGCACTGTTGGCGTGGTCACTGCGGACATCGCGGGCAGCGCTTTCTGATGACATCATTCACAAGCATTCCTTCGCTCTTTCTTCTCTGCAGATGAGTCTTATTTTTGATTATACCATGTATATATAAATACCATCTATTGCTTGGTTGGAGTATGCTATGATTAAGGGGCAGTTGCCATGAAACGCGTAAGCCTTGTACATCTTTCCTGTGCACGTTTGCCGCACTTTTTTCAATAAATTTTGGATTTTTATTGGCCTTTTGGACTGCTGGACCATATCTTTGTATACATAAGACATGAATCTCTGTATCACATCAATAACACACATTAATCCTATCAGTTCCATCCTATTAAACTCCACCCCTTGTCTTATAGATGTGATCTATGAGATTACACCATTTTTATTAGACATTAGATCATCATTTGTTCCAATATTATGTGTCACTTGCTACATTCCTCTGTTGATCATTAAAGAAAACCACCTCAGGCTTGATTGGGCTGAAAACAAAGGTAAAAACTGGTTGTGTGGGATTGACAGTCACAGCAAACTTAAAGTCTCTCTTTATTCTGTAGAAGTCTTTTTCCTTGAAAATCTTCTCAGACCCTGAAATTACATTGGTCTCTGGTGCAGGGAAATAAGGGGGATTATTGTGCCCCTCATCACAAAGTGACTCCACTACTTCCCTAGTTGGCCAAAGAACAGACCCTAAGGAGGTATCTGTCTCTGCCTTTTATAGCATCCAAAGCCTGTCTCCATCTTTTCCTGTGATAATGGGACAGGGGGTGCAGACATTAGAGCCCCTTTGCTGTAGCAGTACTGGTGCATAGACATGGTGGTCAATGCAGACATCAGAACTCTTTTGCTGTAGTAAAGCTGGTAAAGACAGGGCATCTCTGGGCACTTTTTGCAGACGTCCCTCAGGGCTAGTGTTGAGCGATTTAATCGAGAAAAGTTAAAATTGAGTCGATTTTTACGGTTATCTAGATCCCGATCCGATTTTTTCTGGAAAAATCGAGTAAAAAAAAAATCGAGATCGAGACTTCAGATCGTGCCATTTTCATTGCTTCCTGTACTTTTGTCGGCCAGCCAATCAGTGCAGAGCACAGAGGGGGTCAAGAACATCACCAGTGAGGGTGTAGGGATCTCAATGGCTGCTAAAATCACATGACCCTGTTTTATGTATGTGACTGTATTTCCTGGTCAACGCCATTATGATTAGAGACTGTGAACTGAACACACTGCTCTCTCTGCTGTGCTTGTTTCAAAGCAGGCAGACACACCATTTCCCAGCGATTTCACAAAGGAAAAGCTGCTAGATAGATTAGGAAATCCTAGACTGTAATAGTTAGGGATTTTGATATTTCTGATGACTGCATCTTTACCATATTTATTTTGATTGCCCAAAAGTTCCTTGTTGCAGTTTTTTTGGGGGGAAGCTTAGTTTTTTTTTTGGGGGGGGGCAGCTTGTGCACAAGACACTGTTAGGAAATCTCGCAAAAGAAATCGCTGTAAAACACTGGTTTCTTGCAGAAAATTTCATTCTGTGCCCAAAATTTCCTTGCTGAAGTTTTGTGGGGACAGCCAGTTTACAGGACACTGTTAGGAAATATGCTCTAAAAAGAAATCCATGTGATTTACTGGTTTCTTGCAGAAAATGTCATTCCGTGCCCAAAATTTCCTTACTGCTGTTTTGAGGGGATAGCTGGTGTACAAGACACCAGTCTTTCAAAAGACCCCATTTCACAGATATTCTATAGAAACAATTCTTTTTCTAATCCTAGTTGCCAGTTGCAAAGTATAGGAATTCAAGATCACTGTTGATTTGGTGTCAGGGTTCTTCCATAAGACCCCATTTCACAGATAATCCATAGAAAAAAATCTGTTTCTAATCCTAGTTTCCAGCTGCAAAGTATTTGGATTCAAGAACACTGTTGATTTGGTGTCAAGATTCTTTCATAAGACCACATTTCACAGATATTCCATAGAAAAAATTTTGTTTCTAATCCTAATCACAGAGTAGAGCGCATGAGGTTAGCCAGGGTTGTGGTGACACTCAGGAAAAGGAAGTGGAGGAGGATGATGAGGCAGGGCTGGACACCAACGGTACTGATTTCCCTTCAGGGGTAAGAGGTTGGCACAGATTTTAGGAGGAGGAGGAAGAGAAGGAAGATCTGTTTAGTGCCCCTTGACCCTGAGGCTTGGGAGACCCCGGCAGCATCTCACACACGAGTGCTTGGATGCTACATTACCTGTAACATGATCCACGCATCAAGGCAATCAAAATGAACAGCAGTTACTGGGTGGCCACCCTCCTTGATCCATGTTTCAAATCAAAAGTGAGCAATTTCCTTCTTACGACACAAATTGACAGTAGAATGCAGGAATTTGAGACAGTGCTCATTGACCAACTCGAAACATCTGCTTCACGTTCTAATGTCACGGTGGAACAACGTCAGCAATGTGCCAACAGTAGAATAGCAAGTAGCTGCAGCAGCAACAGCAAGCAGTGTGGCAGAAGCCTACTGGGTGACATGTGACAATCGTTATTTACCACCTCACCAACGCCTGCAAGGCAGGGCACCTTTTAGTCATACAGAGACCGCCTAAGACCATGGTCCATGACTACCTGTGGCTCAACATCGATGTTTTTGGACTTGGTCCGGACCCAATTGACTTCTGGGTGTCCAAACTGAATGAATGGCCTGAGCTTGCTTGGCACGCCATAGCCAGATTTATCTCAGGACGCACTTTCAGCTGGCGGGGTGATAACTGACAAACGTAGCTGTTTTTCCTCTGATGATATGGATCGTTTGACATTTATCAAAATGAATCAAGCGCGGATCTCTGACAATTTTGTTGCCCCGGTTGCCGATGTCACCGACTAGTAAACTGTAGCACGTCTTCTTGACAATGTGAAATACACATTCCACACTGAAAAAAATCAAGTGTCCTATTGAAAAAATCATTTGCAAATATTCAACCCGCAGCTTGACCCAAAAACCTGCATGACCCACAGATCACAAAGTGCCAGAAGAAAGTAGTCTTTGAACCACTATTTTAGTTGAACTGGACATTGACTGTCCCTGTCCTGTCCCGCAGCATGACCCAAAAACCTGCATGACCCCCAGATTAATAAGTGCCACTCTGCTATTTTTACAGTGACTGTCACTTAGTATATTTTTTGGTAAATTACATTCGTTTATGGAATTTATTTAGGGAAGTTTTATTTATAGTTTTACATTATTATCATTTTGTTTTTCTTTCAAGTGTGATAACATACAACATACACCCCTCCCTGCAGTTTTTAAAGGTATTTTTTACACGTGTAGATGTGTTAATTCGTCCGCACACCCCATAAGTAATACAAATGTCATAGTCATCCCCAAAAAACTTCTTAGTTGAGAAGACATTTGCCCTCCTGGCTTCTGAGAGTGATTTGGCCAATGAATTCAATGGTTTCATTTTTCCTCCAAATCCTTCTTCAGTGATTAGGGACAGACTCCCCTGGAGATCAAATGATGCGACCCCATAGTGACTCCAGCCCCAGAAAATTTTAAGCCTCAAATTTTGTAATTTGTGTCCAGCCCTGGAGCCCTTTTTTACACTACATAACCTCAAAGAAATTACCTTTTCCAAAATCTTATTTGTTAGAGAAATTTGAAGCTCTCCTGATTGCCCCTAACGGTGAGAGCCAGTGCTGCTGTCAGTCATCTGTTAACCGTTTCTATTAACCTGTCTCAAATTCCTGCATCCCTCTGTCTAATGAATTAGGTTGAAGGAAATTGCTCACTTTTGATTTGGAGCGTGGATCAAGGAGGGTGGACACCCAGTAATCTTTGTTCAATTTGATTGCCTTGAGGCATGTGAAATTTTAAATCGGTATGTGAAGTAAGCTTTTTTTTTTAATACGACCATTACTATTGGTGTCTTTTACAGTGAACTGACCACCAAACCTGCAAAAATGCCCTTACTGACCATCAGAATAAAAATCTCTGGAAGAAATGATTATTTCAAACACGAGTTTTATGAATAGGACATTGAGTAACACTGTCTTTTAAAGCAGCATGACCCTAATACCAGACAAAATGGACACTCCCAATAAAATTTGTACAAAGAAATGAAGACAGTTGACAGGGAGGCCCAGATAACACAGCACCGCTAACAGTCGGGCCGAAGCAGAGTGCGCATAATGGAAGTGTGAGCTAAGACTTCGATCCTTCCTCAGAAGACAGTCAAGACTTGGGTAGCGCTTGAGAAATTTCGGCCTATACGAGAGCATTTGCCCCTCCATATGAAATTCAAAACAGTCTGAGGTACCACCATTACATCCTTATGCCTAATCAATAATGGAATATTTTGCAAAGGATGTTATCCCATAAACTCTTCAGGAATGGGCTCAAGATATTCAGGTTCCTTTACACAAGTTGGGACGAAGTGAGCTTCACTTGGCAATGCTGTTTTACGCACCAGTTCCTTTTCCTGGCTTCCTTTTTCTCGCTTTACTGAATGTGCTGGAGGAAACTGTCTCTGCTCTTGGAGTGACGAATGTGACTTCACACGAACATTGATTCCTAGGCAAGGCTTTTACCATTAGTGATGAGCGATTGAGTCAACTATCGTTATCGAGTCGATATCAGCAATTATCATGACGATACCCGATAGTCGATAACAGATTATCGCCGATGACCATTAAAGTCTATGGGAGAGGAACAACACCTTCATTCTTACACCCAAACAGGAGTGGAGAAGCTGGAATTAACATCCACAACATTAAACGCGATACAGGCTACATCTTAGGTAAGACAATTAGGCAAAAAGAGTCACAGAAAAAAAGTCACACACCATTCACTATCCCTGTCTTGTACCACAGCCTGACCCTTAAACCTGCATCACCCACAAATTAAAAAGTGCCAGAAGGCAGTATTATTTTAACCATCATTTTAGTTGAACTGGTGTCATGGTGGGCGCCGCTGCCTCTGCGGCCGTTCCCCTGCCTGCTGGGGCTTCGGCGCGGGCATCGCGGTCACCCGCGGCCACCCTCGTCCCACGCCGGCTCACTTACCTGGCCCCGCTCCAATGCACGCCGCTCCTGTCCGTCCCGGCCGTCGTGTGCATGCCCGCCCCCTAGCGCGCGCGCGATGGCTGGTCTAGATTTAAAGGGCCAGTGTCCCGGTAAGTGGCTTATTACCGGGCACTGGTCCTATATAAGGTATACGCCCCCAGCTCTCGTTGCCAGATTGTTGGTGTGCTTAGAGTGAGTTTGGAGTGTCTTAGAGTCCGTATTGCTTACCCGTGTACCAGTCCGTCCGCCACGTTTCCTGACGTTGCCTGTTTGCCGCCTGCCCTGACCGTCTGCCCATCTCTGACCACAAACCTCTGCCGCCTGCCCTGACCTTCTGCCTGTTCCCGACTACGCCTCTGGATTACGATTTTGTACCACGCATTACACCGGCCGCCGCCGCAAGCAAGTCACGTCAAGGGGGACGACCTGGTAGCCCACGCCGCAGCAAGTCCATCCCGCTTTGCGGCGAGCTCTGGTAAAAACCGGGGGCTACTTAGATTCCGTTCCCTGGCGTGGCTTAAGTATCATCGCTTGCGGTGGTCCAGCGAATCCACCGAACCCTTACAACTGGACATTCACTATCCCTGTCCTGCAAAGGCAGCATGACCCTTAAACCTGTCTGACCCACAGATTAAAAAGTGCCGGAAAAAGGAGTTTTTGAACCACCATTTTAGTTGAACTGGACAATGACATTGATTAATTTCAACGCGGCCTGGTTTCTCTGGGCGCGTGATGCCACCAGTGGAAAGAACCCTGCACCATCCCTGCGGTTTTGAAGAGCGTGCGCCGAGCCTGAGAGCTACCGTTACTACCAGAGACATCCACCTAGCTCACCCAGTGAGCTGTCACAGAGCATAGCGCCTTGG
>JAODAL010061742.1:0-20145 GCA_025379985.1 Phyllomedusa bahiana | reverse complement strand
CCCCTATATTTTTTAAAATTTTTTCCCAAAATTGGGGGAAAATCCCAATTTATTGTAAATTTTTAGCCTTAGTTATCACTGATTTTAAAATTTCATCAACCATAAAAACCTTGCGATTTCATCAGGAGCATCTGACCGGAATTTGATTTCAAAGAAAAACATCCCTCTGCAGAGGTGTGGAGCCTTTGACTGCTGAATGCTTTCGTGCCACTGGGGCTGCTGTAGCTGTTCTCCGGCAGGTTTTGACCACCCATCTGCACTTTCCCCAGTCCCCCGGGATTGGTGACCTATTTTTTGATGCAGGGCGTGGTGCCACGTTAGCCCCTGGCCATGCTTCACTTTCTGCTACAGATTTCATATACCTATTTGCTCCCTCCGGTGTCTTAGCAAAGAACTGCCACACCGCCGAGTATCGGATTTTACCGCCAACACTCCGCACTGAGTGACTACTGCCGCTGCTGCCTCGCTGAGCCCCTGTGCTGCTACTTTCTTGGACCTGCGAAGCGGGTTTTTTACCCCGTGGCCGCTTGGCCCCCAACCTCCCCACTGTTTGCTATCCTGCTGACTCACGGCCACACGACTCACTTGCTGGCTGCGCCGCTGCCTGACGCGCAAAGCTGACGCCCTCCTCTCCTGACGATGTTTAAACCCTTGCCTCAACCCGGTCCCAATTTGCGGTCGGCTACATCATCTCTATTTGTGTTTCATCGTCACTGCTGTCCTCATCACCGGTCTTGGAAATGCAGAGGCTGACCCCTCACAACATGCCCTCCCATGCCACTCTAAAACAACTATACTTTCCGCCTACTGCAAGAAGCAGGGGATATTGGCCCATTTCTTCGCGCCAAGTAGCTGCTGACTGCCCTCCTCAAATTGTTCATCTCTTGCTATTTTAGTGGCGCTGGAAGCCCAGCCAAAATTAGTAGACTCTGGTGAGGGAACCGGATGGGACAGAGGGGGTTGAGGACAGGTGAGGCCCGCTGACCCGCTCCCGGGCCATGCCAACTAAGGGTTTGTTCTGACGTTCCCACCGATTCTTTGCTGGGGTTGTCGATGTCATCTGGGAGGAAGTGGATGACCTAGTCAACCAATCAAAAAACCATGGGGTTGCTGAACAACACACTGCCGCTAGATGACAGCGGCAGTTTGGGCCTCACGAGTGACCCCTGCTGCGATGCCCCCTTGCTGTGCTGCAAACGGGGTTTGGAATGTTTGTGCCTCTGCCACTCGCAGGTGAAGACCCTCCCCACCTCTCTGTCTGACATACTGTTTGTTCTAAAATGTACAGACACTGTTTGATGAAGATATCTGTAGAAAGATAAATACCACACCCTGTATTTGACGCCAAATGAACCCCCTAAGAAGCTTGGGTAACCCTTGGATTAAATTGCGCTCCACAAATGGGCAGGAAAAATTGACTTGTATGTGCCGTTTAAAAACACTGTGTATTTTACTGAATATAAAATGCACAAACAGGCTTATTTTAACCTTCGGATATGAATTATTGCTACAGAATTTCTTCTGTGGCGGTGAAAAACAAAGTTTCTTTTACTGAGTACAACTGCAGAACAACGCTTAATTAACCCCTGGATGTAAATTGCGCAAAAAAAGTGAGCCACCACAAACTAGTAGCTTTGTAGCGTGTTACAATTGCGTGTTTTCTACGCACACAACAAGAGATAAAATTGTAATTATCCTTTGCTTGTGAATTATGCTACAGGAAAAATGTATATAATTTGGCGTTTAAAATGACGGTTTCTTGGGTCAGCACACCAGCAAAACAACGCTTAATTAACCCCTGGATGTTAATTGCGCTATAGAATTGAGCAGCCAAAATGAAGTGGTATTTGTATTGTAAAAACGTTTTTTCTTTAAAAAGAATACAACAGGAACTGGCTTAGATCCCCTTGGATATTGAATGTATATGCAGCTGCAGTGGACGCCACTGGATTTCAGATCCAATACCCCAAAAAATCTGAAATAGAACATTTAGAGAACAGTCTCTGAGACAAGCGAGACACCCCCCCAAAAATCGCTGTATAAAAATCAGTTCTTCAGTGAGAGCTATCACAATCAGCCACGGCAGCACCTTCCTGATCAGTACAGTGAGAGGAGTGTGAGCTCCCGGCGTCCCCGCCCGGGAACTTATATAAATGCGGGACGTCACAGAATCCCGCCGGTCTCTGATTGGCTTCATCTCTGCACATGTCATGCAGGCTATGCCCTTCTTCCTCCCAGAGTGCTTTGCCCCATGTAGCGCCATGTGCTCGCAGCCATTTTATCAATCAAAAGCACACTTCGTTCACCCGCAGTACCCCAAACTTCGACTTCGTTCAGAACCAAAGTTTTCCTGAAATTCTAAACGAATTCCCCTTCGTTAGAATCAATTCGCCCATCTCTAGTTATCATATAAAATTAATATAAAAATATATCCCAAAAATATAAAAATATCTCCTATAAAATGCATTTAAAGTTAATAGAATCTAAAACGAATTTTACATTAAATAACCCAATGATTATGTTGTTCAGATTTTTACATTTTCAATTTTTACTACATTTAATTTTAAATTTATTTTTGCTGCTCTCACCCTTTATTCTACATACAGCAAGAGTTAGCAAAGCACAGGTCCACCAAGCAAGATTAGTACCATAGTTTCTATTCACTAACGTGCTATACTAATGACTTTTATTTTCTTTTTATTATCTATAGCCTTTATACATGTTAGGTGCCTTACTAATGCGCCTAAGTTTCGTAATGCGCCTAACACATAGGCGAGGCGTATCGAACTTTACACTCCAATTAAAATCGCACAAAAACCACTTTCATACATTCAGGCACATTATACTCTTAAACCGAGACTCGACAATTCACTTCGAAGCGCCTTCCTTCATACACGTCTCCCTAAGTGCCACATATTTTTGCACAAAAAATGAGCAAAGTAGTAAGGCTGTTGTTAGCCCTACTGAATGGATCTAATTAAGTCCTAGAATGATGGAAAATCCACAGAAATAGAAAGTGAAATATGTTGCAGGAATCCAAGGATATGTATGTATTAAAATATTTATATAAAGCAGGGTGGGAAGCCTTTTTTCTGCAAGGGCTGTTTGGATATTTGGACATTCTTGGACCATACAAAATGATCAACTTAAAAATTAGCCTGCTGTATTGGACAAAAATCTAATTAACTCACCCCTAACGTGGTGGATGGAACTGCTTGCCTTGGAAGGAGAATGGGGCCTTACATAAACTTTTCCCGAATTGAAACAGCTCCGAATGTTAAACCTAATTAGAACCCAAGTGCCCAAATAAGTGGCAAACGTCTTTATGTCCTGTTCAGCAGAAAAGGAAGGAGGCAGAAGATCTGGGATAGATTCCGCAGAGCCAGCACTTGAACAGAAGTGAGGACTATTTTTTGAGCGATTAAAAAATCGACAAAGTTAAATTGGGGCCAGGGTTTTTTAGGGTTGATCGGAATTATCCGATAAACCGCGAAAAATTTTTAGGGGGAAAAATCGCGATAATCTATTAATAGGCGTTTCCCCCTGTCTTTTTGGGTGGGGCCCCCAAAAATCATTTTAAGAATAGAGCAAGGGTGAGCGGGGGTGTGCGACGCCCATGTTTGGGAGTTTTAGGGTTGTAAAGGGCTGGAAAAATCACATAAACCCGTTTTACTTTGAACACCCCCTTCCTTTTTCGCATCTTGTGGGGTCTGTGTCCTAAAAACAGCGGGCGGGGGTTGTCCTTTCCCCTTTAAAATCCCAGCTAAGCAAAACGGGTTCTCTTTGTTCACAAAAACAACTATGTTTTTAGCTTTGAACATTAGAACATAGGTAGTTAGAAAATTTTCATTTTTTTAGTTAGTTAGGCTGAAAAACCTTTGAAAAAAGCACCCTAGCGCTGAAACAGCCACGGGGGGGGGGGGGGAGGAAAGGGGGGGGAAGGTGCGGGGGGAACAAAAAACCCGGGCAGGCAGACCCCCCCCCCCCCCCTTTTTTTTTTTAAAAGGGAGAGTGTAAAATTGTGCACCCCAGCCCTGTTTTGAATTTTGCATTGAAATGGCTTTTTTTTTACCATTTTTTGGGGGTGAAATAGTACCTTGTATTTTGTGAGTTTTTTAAAATTATATTGGGGTTTCAGAACTTTTCTAGTAATGCAGGTGTATTTAATAGGTGCAAAACCCACCTTTTTTTTTCAGTACACAATTTTTTTATGGGGTTTTTCCCCTTTGGCGCAGCCCAGTTTTTTTCAAAGACCCACTTTGTACTTAAAATGGAAAAATACAGAACTTTTCTATTTAAAACCGCGGGTTTAATTTCATAGGTGCAAAAAAACACCTTTTTTTTATCTGAAACAAAATAAAAATTTTTTTTTTTTTCCCCTTTGGGCAGGCCTTTTTTGTTAAAAGCCCCAAACTTGTATTATATTCCCTTTACAGAAATTTGCTAGTAATTGCTTTTTTGATTTTTTGGGTGAAAAAACCCCCTTTATTTTAATTTTTCATACCCCCCTTTTTAATTTAAAGTTTTTATTTTTTTTGCGCAGCCCATTTTGTTCAAAGACCCACTTTGTAATTAAAATTTGGAAATACAAAACCCAAATTCTGGGAAACCGCGGGTGTATTTCATGGGTTGCAAAAAACCTTTTATTTTTCCGTATACATTTTCAAACAGGTGTTTTTTTTTACTTTGGTGGGAAAAAGTTTTTGTTCTTTAGAGAACCTTGAAAGAAAATTTTTGTATACAAAAAATTTTGTATTTAAACTGTTGGGGTTTTTCATTGGTGAAAAAACCAACGGGTTTGTTATCTGAAAAATTTTTAAAATTTAGCTGATTGCACTTGGTGCGGCCCTAGTTTTTTAAAATAGCCACTTTTTACGAAAAATTCTGCTAAAAAAAATTTTTCTAGAAAACTGTTCTCGTTTGTCATTGCTGCAAAAAACGAAATTTTTTCTTTTCCGTGAAACTTTCTGAATAGTTTTTTCCCGCTCGTTGAATCTCGGGTTGCCCGCAGATAAAAGCCCCCTTGTTTTATATTTTTGTTTAAAAAAAAACAATTCCTATCCTAACTGGGCAGTTGTAAATTTCCCGGGTGGACTGAAAGGGAAAAAACACTTTTTGGAATTTTTGTTTACGGTTTTTTCCCAAACCAACGCTTTTCCCAGGTATTGCTAGAAACTTTTTCAGTTTCTAATCCTTATGGCTGTAGGAAATTAGAGGGATTTAAGAATAGCTGGGTTTTCCCGTCTTTTAATAAGAGACTGTAAAAAACCCTCTTCCTACTTTTTTAAAATTTTTTTTCTTTCCGAACATGGAGCAAAAATGCAGGGGGAAAAAAAGGCGAGCAAAGAGGGGGGGTAGGACAGGGAGGTAGATTTTAAGAAGAAAAAGGTGGCCCTTTCCCAGTGGGGAAAACCAACTTTGAAAAGCCGGGCGGATCGTTGGTTCGGGAAACCGGTCGGGCCTGTCACGCGGGGTCAGACCCCTTTTGAATCTCAGAAAACGAACAGGTCCCCAAAATCTTTTCGGGAAAGGGGTTAATGAAAATTTTCATCCAGCAGTCTTACCCCTCGCCAAAACCCAGCCCAGGGCCAAAATTTTGTAAATAATAAGCATCGTCAGA
This sequence comes from Phyllomedusa bahiana, assembly GCA_025379985.1. Taxonomy (NCBI): domain Eukaryota; kingdom Metazoa; phylum Chordata; class Amphibia; order Anura; family Hylidae; genus Phyllomedusa; species Phyllomedusa bahiana. The sequence continues at coordinate 14,525 of JAODAL010061742.1, read as the reverse complement.
AACCCCTTTCCCCAACATAAAAGGGGAAGGGGCGGCCCAAAAATTAAAAAATTAATGTACCTCGATTCCCCCAGAAAATGTCATATGCCACCTTTTGCCGAAAAAGATCAGTAGGGGCAAAAATTCTTAGGTTTTTTTAACCCCCCAAAAAACCATGTTTTAGTCAAAATGCACCCAAAGCATGGGGTTAAAAAATGGGGGGAAACCCCTTGGAAAAAAAAGGCGACCCCGGGGCCGGGGTTTTTCCAAACCCAAATGTCACACCCTCTGTCTCCTCCCCCTCCCCCTCTACCCACCACCAAGCTTCCTCAGTGCCCATGTCTCTCAGAGTCTTGATCAGGGATAAAGGCCCTCCGCTTCAGCCTCCACGGGGTCCCCCGGGAGTCCCAACCCGCCCAAACCAGAGACCCACCCCTCCCCCCTTCTCCTTCCCCCAAATTTTGATGACCTGCATCCCGACAGGGGCCAGTCTGGGGAAGCCAGCATTCTGTCAAACATTTTTGGGGACAGGGGGGAAACATTTTTAAACCCCAAAACCCATTCCAAACCCAAAAAAGCCTAAAAATGTCGACTTTTGTTTTTGGGCCTTTGGGAAAATGTTCCCTTTTCCCGTCGGGTTTGGACACAGATTTTTTTCCCCACGCCCATAGCCCTTGCCCCCCCAAAAACCCAGATGCCGAGCGGGAAATTTCTTTTCCATAAAAGCCGTCCCTGCCCGGCCACCCATGTGTCTTCAAAAATTTCAAGCGGGGTTGTTTGCTTTCTGTGTCGGGAAAAGTCCTTCTGCCCCAACCAAACACTTTTGGGACTAGAAAGGGCAGGGCCAAGGCCACTATACTCAATGACGCTCACTAGGTGGATGGGTGAGCTGGGGGGGAAATTGTCCCCTGGTGGGGGACGGTGGCTCCGGCCGGCGCACGTTTTCTTCAAAACTGCAGGGAGGTCCCGGGGGGTTTTTTTCCCCCCAATTTTCCTCTGGGGGATCACGTCCCCAAAAGAAAACCAGGCCGTGTTGAAATTTTAATCTGTTTTTGGGAGCCCCCCCCAAAACACGGGTTTGGGGAGCTTTGGGACGGCTCCCCCGAAACCCGAGACCGACCCCGGCTTGGTTTGGGTGACAAAAAACCCTGTCCCAAAGGCAAGGTGGGTGCGATAAGGCCCAAAAATCTGTTTGGCCCCGGCCCTTAAGATCGGTAGGCTGGGGGCCATCCCTTCCCTTGGCAAGGGAAAATTAACCCTTGTCGCCCGGGAAATTTTAAAAAAAGCGCAAACCCGGGGAAACTGGGCTCCCTTGGGAAGGCTCGAGATCTGATTTTCGCATTTCCGGGCCTTCGCCCCCCCTGCGTAAGAAAGCTTTTAAGCTCGGCCCCCTCCATAAAACCTTCATTGTTGAGTGGCAACACGCTGGAATTCCCCCTTTTTCCCCAAGTTTCCCAAAACGATTTGGTGGCAGAAAGCGCAATACCATTACGAAATAAAAGAAGTGACACAGGGCGAAAAGCAGCAGTGCGGACCTGGGGGTTTTGGGACCCCCGAGAGGGGAGGCAGGTAAAAAAGAGCTCGCCACCACCCTTGCCATTTTTAAAGAAGCCACCCCCAAAGGTCAGAAGGGAAATTTTTGGTGAATTTTATTTCTGGAACGATCGTTGGACCTCTGAAACATCGGGCCCAAACCCACGAGGAGGATGAGACGGCTTCATTAGGCAGTGGTTGGGGGTCAGGGCTGGGGAAGGCGGGGGCCCAACTTCAGGGTGCATAATCTGGGGGCAATTCAGGGCTGGGGTTGAAGCTGTGCCGGAGGAAGGGAGGAGGAGGTATTCCTGGACACCTCCCCGGTTAAATAAAACCCCCCGGGCCTTGGAAAAAAGGGTTTGGGTGCAAATTTGAGGCGGGGGTGGAAGATGAAAAGTTCATTTTTTGCTAGTGCCCCTCGCCCCCAGAGGCTTGGGAAATCAAAAGGGTCCATCTCTCACATGAGTGCTTGGATTTTCTCCCTTTCCCCCCAAAAATGTTTCCCCGTATTAAGGTCATCAAAAAAGAAACAACAGTTAAATGGGTGGGCCCCCCCCTCCTGGATCCCGGTACAAAACAAAAATCAGGCCCCCCTTTTCCCTTCCCCCCCACCAAATATGAGAGTAAAAAAGAAAGGGGAAAAAGGGGGAACCCTTTCTGATTGATCAACAGGGGACATCTGTCTGCTTTAAGTTCTTCAAATTTTCCCGGTGGGGAAAAACGTCAGTGAAAAGTGGGCAGCAGTTGAGTGCCAAATAGCTTTTAGCGGGGAGCAGCAAAAAATGTGGCAGAAGCCTAATGGGTGACCCCTGGCAATCTTTTTTACCACCTCACCAACGCATGTAATGTAGGGACACATACAACACACAGGACCGCAAGATCATGGTTTTCACGGGCCCATCGCGTCTCAACACCGATTTTTTTGGGTGTGTTCCGGACCCCCAAATTTACTTCCCGGTATCCAAAAGGGGGTGAAAGGCCCGGGGCCCTCGGGCCCCGCCCTAGAGGTGTTTTCCAGCCCAGCAGCCAAACGTTTAAAATCTGAGCGGACCTTTTAGCCCGGGGCTCGCTAGGGTGTTTTTTTTCGGGGTCCGGGGGCCCCCAATAACACACCCTGTCCCCCCGGGTTCCCGGGTTCAGGCCCTGCCGGGGGGGTTGGGGCACCGTACTGGCCCTTCAACTGCATGGTGCCGCCCGGACCCCACATGCAGCTTCGGGCCCCTTTTTCGGGGCGGGGAGGCGAAACGCTCCCTGCCCCGCAGGGCAGTGTCGGGGCCCGCATTTCCCACAAACCGCGAGGCTGCTGGGGCCTCACCCGCGCTTTAGGGGCCCCCGCGGGCCCGTGCGCCTCAGCCCGGGAGCGTCGCGATGATGTGATGTCCCTCGCGGGCGCTTTCCTCTCCTCGGGGGACCCCCGCAGCGGGGGCACAGGCCGTGCGCCCCCAGGAGCGCTCCGGAGGAGCGCGGGTGAAGAGGACGGGGGGCGCGCTCGCCGCGGGGGTTAAGGTAGTATTTAAAGTTTTTATTTTTAACGGCTTTACCCGCCTCAGTGCCCCCATAATTTCCTGCCTGTGGGCCCCCCTATACTGCCTGTGGCCCCCCCTATCCCTGTGTGGCCCCCATTATACTGCCTGTGCCCCTATAAAGCCCGTGTGGCCCCCATATCCCTTTCCTGTGGCCCCAATATCCCTGCCCTTTGGGGCCCCCTATATGCCTGTGCCCCTTATAATGGGATGGGGGAACACCAGGGTCATGTTCCCGTGTCGATAATTCCCCTTTTCACATGGTGCTTGGTATGGGGGGGCGGGATCGTTACCCTCCTTTTAGTTTGGGGTTTACGTTGTTTTGGGGGCCATAAAGGGAAATTCATACAGTTTTTCAAATTTTTAATTTCATGTTAAAAAAGAGGTTTACCTATTTAAAATCATTAAAAAATGTGATCCTTTCCTTTACCCTTATTTAGAAGGGGAAATTTTAATAAAAACAGGGGGAAAGGGGCAACCTTTGGGACCGAAAGCCCATAAGTGGTAAAACAAACACTTAGGGGCGGATAGTGCCAATTTACACTATACTTTTGGGTTCTATAAAACCCCTTTGGGGAGCAAAAAAGAGCAAAAAGAACCCTGTACAGTACATGAGGATTTTTAAAAAGAACAAAAAAAAAAGTGGAAAAATAGGAAAGATTTTAAAGAGGATATAAAGATCCCCAAAAAAAAGGCTATAAAAAAAAAAGAAAATAGAACACAAAGGGGATCTGCTATATCCCCAAAAAAAAATTAAAAATTTAAAAAAGGCCCGGAATTAATGCAGAGAAACAAATTTTTTTTTCTTACTCCCCCTAACACCCAAATTTGAGGGTATAAAAAGAATGATTTTTTTATAAAAAAAAATTTTTAAAAAAAAAAATTTTTTTTTTTAAGGCAGGACGAAAAACTAGCAAGCATATTAGATAGAGGAGTACGATGCATACCAAAAAAAAAATGTAAAATAAAGGGAAAAGGAAAATAACATCTAATGATTTTTTGGGAGCAAAAAAACAAAAAAAAAATGTGGTTTATCCCAGAAGGGTTTTTTTCCCCTGGGAGGTAGGAGAGCAATGAAAACCATAAAAACCCAAAAATCTAAAGATAAAAAAAATTATTACGATCAAAAAGAATATCAAATAAAATTTATCAATTGTGACACAATCATGTGGTATACGGCAAACATTGAACCCTTGATCTTTTTGAGGGGGCACAGAAAGAAAACAAAGACACTTATAGGGGAAAACATGTACATGACTTTAAAAAAAGGGAAAAATAATTTCGGGTGCGGTCAAACACTTTTAGAAAAACATGAAGGTAATATGCAGAGTTTTGCATTTGTAGGTATACTAAAGAAAGTGATGCAATCGAGAAAGAGGAGGTGATTGGACAAAAAAGGTGCGTCTCAGGGAGGCATCGTTGGATCCATTGAATTACAGACAAGAGCACCACAGAATAACCTCCCGCAACGTATTTAGCATATATAAACCAATAGATTAGTGCAGAAGGGTATATATATTGAAAATCATGTACAGTAGAACATATAGAGGTTGTTATATAAAAGTGAAATATATGTGATTTTCAAATATGCAAAAAATGGTTTTAAATACGTATGTTTTAAAGGTTCAAAAAAAGGATGTATGTCATAATGTGACGAAACAGGAACCTCCCTATTTTAAGCAACATAGTAACAGTGTATTAAGCCGTGAACAAGGGTGAATCTTTGTACCCGAAACGCCTTCGGTTTAATATTCCGTTAATTTTTTCATTGCATAAGAAAGTATTAATTAAATTCAAGTTTCTATCTACGAACGCTGGAACTCACATCGTTGCATTCATTTGCATGTATCCCATGAATTCGCTAAAGCCCTAGGACTGAGGGCAGGATCCGTGTTGCTTCGAAAGGAAACTAAGGGAGGCTTGCCAGTGACAAGATCTGCAATCAAGGTGAGCCGTAACCGTGCATCTGGTTTGTGCCCGCTATAAAGCCTCCTGTGGCCCCCTATCCCTGCCTGTTGTCCCCCATATCCCTGCCTAGGGGATTTTTTTGGTGGCCCCATGCATACTGCCTGTTGGCCCCCATAAACGCCTGTGGTCATCCATATACTGCCTGTGGCCCCCATATCCCTGCCTGTGGCCCCCATAAACTGCCTGTGGCCACCATATCCCTGCCTGTCCATATATCCAGCCTGTGGCCCCCATATACTGCCCGTGGCCCCATATCCCAGCCTGTGCCACCCTATCCCTGCCTGTGCCCCCATTAGTCCCTGCCTTGGCTCCCCATAAACTGCCTGTGGCCTCCATATCCCTCGCCTGTGGCCACCATATTCCCCCCCCCTTCCTGTGCCCCTATAAACCTGCCTTCCCATATGCTGCCTAAACCCCCCATATCCCGTGCCTATGGTAGTTGTGGTGGGCCCCCATATACTGCCCGAGCCCCCAATAGTCCCTGTCTGTGCCACTATAATGCTGCCTGAGGCCCCCATATGCTCGCCTGTGGCCCTATAACCCTCTCTGTGGGCCCCCATATGCCTGGACTGTGCCCCTAAAATTCCTGCCTTTGCCCCATAATTCCCTGCCAGTGGCCCCCATATACCCTGCCTGTGCCCACAATATTCTGGCCTGTGGGCCCCCATATCCCGGGCCTGTGGCCCTCATATCCCTGCCTTGTGGCCCCCTATCCCCCTGCCTGTCCTCCCATAATGCAGCATGTTGCCCCCCTATTCCATGCCTGTGGCCCTCCATAATGCCTGCCTGTGGCCCCCATACGCCTGCCCTGTGCCACCATATGCCTGCCTGTGCCGACCAGATGCCTGCCAGTGCTCCTATATAACCTGCCTGTGGCCCCAAATACTGCCTGTTGCCCCTATATACCTGCCTGTGGCCCCCATATACTGCCTGTTTCCCTATATACCTGCCTGTGTCCCCAATATACTGCCTTTATCCCTATATACCTGCCTGTGTCCCATATACTTGCCTCATGACCCCATTTAAACCTGCCTCATTGACCCTAAAATCTGCTCATGCCCTATATACCTTCTTGGTGGCCCCTATATAGTTGCCTGTGGCCCCATATACTGCCTGTGCCCCCCCTAAATACCTGCCCTGTGGCCCCTATAAACCTGCCGTGCCCCATATACCTGCCTGGTGGCCCTATATATCTGCCTTTGGCCCCAAATATCTGCTGGTGCCCCCATATGCTCTTCGTGCCCCTATAACCTAACGAGGGGGACTGCTATACCTATAATAAGGATTGCTGGAAATGAGAGTATTCTAAGATATTTGTGTCCAAATCCTCAGTAGCGAGTATTGGCCTGGATCAATCATCATGAAGTGTGAACCTGATGGAAAAGAAAGGGAAAGTGAACGCCCTGATCAGAAAAACTGTCTCCGGTGAGTCACTAATGTAATCTTCAGTGTAATCACTTCTATAAGCTGCAGAGAGCCTACATAGAAATCAACCACTATCTAGGTTCCCTGTATGGAGGAAAAATATGTCTCTCAGGGCCGTGATGCAGTGGATACTCACATTTGGGGGTCGCGTTCGGTCAGTGATCTGGCATTATTATTTATCGTAAGTAGTACTAGTTTGGGGTCTTGGGTTTTTTAGGAGGGTTTTTAGTAAAATCACAATTGTCTGGTAGATTTGCTCCCATGTATCAGGTGTGATTATTAGGAGGACTGTTAGTATGTGTTCATATGAGTTGAGAAGTTCTGAAAAAAAAATTTGTCATTGGTGAATTTTACTGTTACAGATGACTCTGAGGAGATGGTACGGGATCTTTGTGGGATGTGCAAAAATTAGTGACAGGAACAGAAGAAGTTTTCTCTGTAAAAAAACATCCGCAGTTCACAATGAGGCGCTAAAAATGTCGTGTGAACCCAGCCCTACCCAGAAAAACACAATGGGCCCGAGCCCCGGATGTTTTAGGACCCTAGCAACGCCCCTGCCTTCAGCACAGCTGGAGGAGTCATTACAGACAAACGCATCGGGCTTTCCACAGATAATGTGGATCGTTTGACTTTCATCCATGATGAATCAGCATGGATTCTCTGATTATTTGTGGCCCCATTTGCCGAGATCACAGATAGTTGCCGGTCTACTTCACATTCCACTCCAAAAGGAAATGGTCCCTTGAAAAAAAAAATTTTAAAATTGATCATTCGTACTGCATTTTATATTCTCAGTTCCCAAAAGATCATTTTTGCTGGTGTGAAGGTTTTTGAGTTTTTTTTTATTAGTTTTTTTTATTTTGTGTTTTTTTTTTTGTTATGTGTTTTTTGTTTTTTGTTTTTTTTTTTGTTTTTTATTTGTTTTTTTTTTTTTTTTTTGTATGTTTTTGGTGGTTTTTGTTTTGTTGGTGTGGAGACTGTAAAAGACACCATACGTTTCAATGAAGAAACGCATATTACCAAAGTTTACTTCACTTTATCTTTAGAATGATTCGCATTTTCATGTTTTGGGTTCAGTGTTGCTGTGAGATACACTATAGATATGGTCCTTCGGAACAGAATGTGGCTTCTAAGATGGCATTTACTCCCTCACAATTTAACATTGCTGAGAAGTCCATATTTTTTAATTTTTGGTGTCATGTTGCTGTGAGATCAGCTATAATCATGGTCATTTGGAACAGAATGTTGCTTTTAATTGTCAAATCTCCTCCACTAATTTTTTAAAGTAGTGGCTGAGAAGTCATGATTAGTATTTTTTTGTGATTATGTAAGCTGTGAGATACAACATTAATCTTCGTCCTTTGGAACAGAAATGTTGCCTGACTAAGTGGCATTTACTCCTCACATTTTAACAGTGCTGAAATCATTTTATAATTTTTTGGTTCATGCTGTCTTTGAAATGCAAGTCAATACTACAGTGTCCTATTTTAACAAAATTGGTGTTCAAACAACAGTATGTATCTTCACAATTGGTCAAGATGGCTCAAGGTCATGGTTATGAATTTTTTTGGGGCATTTCGCTGTGAAATGCAGCTATACACATCCTAATGCTAACAATTTGGTTTCTATCAGACATTTGTTCTTCACAATTGTCAAGAGTGGCTCGAAAAGGTGTCAGTTTTGAGATTTTTGAGGCATGCTGCTGAGTAGAAATGCAGCTATACTACAGGCCCGATTAGAAAAAAAATGTTTTGTTTCTTACAACATTTGTTCTTCACAATTGACCAAGAAGGCTCGATGGTTGATGGTTGCGTCAGATAATAGATTAGGACACTGTTAGTGACACATATTAGCAAAATGGACATGTTTGTTTGTAATATCCTATAACATAGCTACCAATCCCTGATATGATAAAACCCATTTAAAACATTTAAAAAAAAGAGGAACCAAGATGAGAGGTATTTCAACCTATTTGAAAATGTTGTGTCATCTACAATGAAAACTACTAAAAATCTTGCATGTACAAAAATAGCTGATACTAAAAAACCTTTAAAATGTACAAGGGAAGTACAGGAAGACTTGAACAGATGTAGTTTACCCAGGACAGGTATAGTAAGTCCAGTTCAACAAAAATGGTTGTGTGAAATGATCTCCATTTTCTTGCACTATTATTAATCTGATTGTTAGACAGGTTTTAATGGACATACTTGTAGTTAACAAACAGGTATAGTCTATGTCCATGTTCAACTAAAATGTGTTGAAAGACTCCTTTTCCGGCACTAATTTAATCTGTGGTCAGACAGATTTAATGTGTCATACTGTGGTACAGAACAGGTATATCAATGTCCATGTTCAACTAAAATGTTAGTTTAGCAATACGCCTTTTTCCATCACTTTTTAAATCTCTGGGTCAACAGTTTTAAGGGTCATGCTGCGTTCCAACAGGGATATTCAATTTCCTTCAATAACGATGATGGTTTTAAATCATACACCTCTGCACTTTTTAATTGTTGGGTCATGCAGGTTTAAGTGGTCATGCTGTTGGTACAAGACCGGGATATGAAGGGTCTGTACTTTTTTTTCTGTGGCTTTTATTACCTAAGTGTGATCGCTAAGATAGTAGCAGTATCCATATCTTGTTTGTGATTTAATTCCATCGTTTTTCCAGCCCTTGTTTGGTAGTAAGAATGAAGGTGTTGTTCCTCTCCCATAGACTTTAAATGGTCAACGGCAATAATCTATTATCGACTATCGGAAATCTGCTTGATAATTGACGATACGACTATCGACCCTATGACGAATAGTTGGCGTAGATCGCTCATCAACTATGAGACCAGGTGGTTATAGATTTTTACTGACCATATGGACGTTGGCTGGCAGCAGAAGGACAAATGGCAGTGTAGCACGGTGACTGGCAAACAGGTAGCACTTGGGCTAGTTCAGATGGCTTACCTTGCACTGCAGCCATACAATCAGTGATGCCTCCACACACTTCACATTAAGCAAGCAACACTCTGGCATGATCCATGGCACACGCAGAACACACACAGGAAACAAGAGATGGAGTTGGGGAAGATTAGGAAGGACCCATCACCTCTGGCAGAGGCCAGACACAGTGAGCACATGGGACACTTACAGCCTTCAGGCCTGGCGATGCCCACAACTTATTTATGAATAGATGGAAAAATTCACCAAGTGCATACATTCTTAAAATGAGTCTGCCTGAGACTGCCAAATATAAGTCACACTAAGTGAAGTCCTTACCCTAACACTGCACACATACTGTGCCCATGGTACACTATATATACTGTAAACTACTCACAAAAAGTAAGGGATATTTGGCTTTTGGTTGAAATTTCAGGGTGAACATAACATTTCTTGAGATTTTTTTAAATGAACTAAATGAGACCATCTATTAACTTCAGAATGCACTGTGTGTTGATTAAAACAGGTATTTGATCCCTGAAAAAGCCCCAATACATTTTAGGTGGATAATTTTGAATTGGGATTTAAACATTCCTCCTCATCATGCTGTTCACATTTTGACATCAGGAGACTATGACAACACCTTGCAATTGACTAATAGTGCTTCGCTACTGTGAGGATTCAAGCAGGATGCTCTTTCATGGAAGTGACCACTAAGCTTAGAGTCAGGGCCATCTGTGCACTGGGCACCCCAACCAAGATAACCACTCAGTGGTATAATTAAATATACACATTATGGATAACAAACTTATAACCTACAGCACCGCCATATAAAGTCCCCATAGTTGTCAGACACTAGCTCAGGTAAAACCTGCAACACCACCATACAGAGACCACAGAATGGTCAGACTCCAGCTCAGGTCATCACCAAATGACAGTGACTACAGCACTGATCCAGCACAGAAGCGAAATAACCCTTACATCCAAGACTTATAGAGATATCTTCTCTGGATCCATCGTCTCTCATGTTCTTTTTCATCTTTTTCTTCTCCATCCGACCCAAACGCATGACAACTATCTCCCGCCATAACTTGTGCAGCAAAATGTAATCACAAACATCTTAGAATCCCACTTTATCAGCACGTTCCCTACCAAGTTCGACCTCTGTTATGGGTGACCCCCATTAAGTAAGTAGGTAGTAATGTTGCCCACCATTAATTAGGTAGATTAGATCCCAGTAGGTAGGTATATAGCTCTTTGTTGGTAGATATGCTGCCACCGTAGGTACAAATAAACAAACTGCCCCCTGTATATATATAGCCCCCTGTAGGTACCATTAGATATACTGCCTCTGCAGGTAGGTATACAACTCCCTGTAAGTAGATATAATGTCCTCTGTAGTATAAACATCTCCCCTTAGAGACATATAATGCCCCTTTAGGTACAAGAATATCAACATGCCCATCCTGTAATATAGCCCCTGTATGTAGAACTAAGCCCCCTGTAGGTACAGGTAGATATACTACCCCCTGTAGATAAACCCCTGTAAGTAAAATGCCCCCTGTAGATAGGCCCCTGTAGGTAATATACCCCCTGTAGATAGTCCCCTGTAAGTGATAGACCCCCTGTAAGTTATAGCCCCCTGTAGGTTAAAGGATCCTTTAGGTCACAGCCCCCCGTTGGTTAAAGGCCCCTCTAGGTTACAGCCCCCTATAGGTTAGAGCCTACTGTAAGTGATATGCCCGACCTGAGTTTGAAGGCACTTTAAATAGGTTCTGTAGGATATAGGCCCCCTTTAAGTTTTAAGTACCTGTAGGTTATGGCCCCCAATAGGTTATTGACCCCTGTAGGTTATAGGCCCTCTGTAGGTTATAAGCTCCCTGTAAGTGATAGGCCCTCTGTACATAGGCCCCTGTAGGTAATATGCAGCCCCTCTGACTTTGAAAAAAAATATAAAAAAATGCTACTCACCTATCCATACTCCCCGCCGGGGAAATCACTCCGGAAGCTGAGGTTATCCGTGTGAGCACCATGAACGGTCCATCACACCGCCTGTGCCGGTAAATTGCTCCTGGGATTTCCTAGACCGTAACTAAGGCTGTAAATTCTAGGAGATACATTGCGCAAGGAGCCGTTGAAAATGCCTTACTGCGACCGCATAAAGAATATAAGGGCCCGGGCTGCACACGTAGCCACAGGACCTACTGCTGGGTCACGCCACTGGGCAGGATAGGCAGCTGCCTTGCAGGGCACCCTGTGCTCGTGGGGCCCCCAGGCAACCCTGTCCAATGGAAAATACAGAGTGTCATCAGTAGGTTACAACAGAGATACAGAGAGACCGGAACAGTCACAAAAAGGCAAAGAAGTGAACGTAAACCCACATGTCGGGAAGTGGCCACACTCACCATTCGGGTCCCCGCACTGTGTACTCACCTCTCCTCGTACCCTGCACTGTCTCTGCCAGCTAGAGAGCTACCTGATCTTTGAAATTTAAAGGGCCAGCACGCCGGTAATTACCAGACTGCTGACCCTATAATACCCAGCATTGAGCTCACAACCTTGCCGGACCTTCAGTGCCCTATAGAACCTTTAAAAAGCGTTTCCTATATGTTATTAGTGCCTATACCGTGTACCAGATGTTCTTGCTTCTGTCCCTTGACCACAAACCTTGCCGCCTGTCCCGACATTCCTACATGTCCCCCACTATGAGCCTTCAACTCGATTCTATACAGATTGCACCTCAGTCGCCACCGCAGAAAAGTCGCACCAGGGGTAGTGACCTGGACCAGGTGGCATGCTGCAGAAAGTCCGTCCAACCTTGCAGCGGGCTCTGGTGAAAACCAGAGGCCCCTGAGACACTGATCCCTGATGATGCTTACACCATTGCTTGCGGTGGCTCAGTGGATACAATATAAAATGGAAGGAGAGCTCTGATTGGTTTCTATGGGCAGCAAGGAAAGGCTTACGCCTAGATAGTTTTTTCATAATTTAGTTTCATATATGATTTTTTTACTTTAATTTTTAGTCCCGCCTAAGGGACTTGATCATAATTGGCTTTCTCACATCTGCCATGTCTGAAGCTATAAAACAATCATGTTATTTAACTCAATGGTAAACAGTAAAAATAAAAAACATTGATGCCAAATTTGCTATTTTTGTTCATCCTGATCACAAAAAAGAAAGAAAAAAAATCAAAAACATACTGTTATATCATCAATATATCAAAAATGTCATGCATACCAAAAAAAAAAACCCCAAAAAGCTCTGTTGACAGACAAAGAAAAAAGATATGGCTCTCAAATAAGTAAAAAATATATGATTTTTTTAAACACTGAATTCACCAGTGTAAAATTAGTAAACATAAAAAATTATATGAATTTGGTATAACCATAATTGTACAAAATAAAATTAACATGTCACTGCAAAAATTATAAAGCAAAATAAATGTTCTCAAACAGCTCTGTCCAGTGCAGAACAAAATATCGCCTTTTAGAATGTGGCAATGTAAATACGTAATTTAAAAAAAATATATCTGTATTGTGAAAGTAGTAAACATAAAAATCTATATAAATTTTATATCATCATAACTGCATCAACCTGTAAAATAACGTTGACATATTTTTTTATTCTACGTAGTGAATGTTGCAGAAAATAAAATTGTTGTTTTTTTGCTCATCACACCTTCAATAAATGTAATAAAAAGTGTTGCTTCATGTCCGTCAAATTAAACCAAAGAAAACTACAGCACACTGAACAAAAATAGGTCTCCATATAATGCCTTCAACTTTAATATTATATATTATTTTCTTTGCACAATATAAACACTATTTCAAAAAAATCAAAAAAATCCTTTGTTGTGGTGCCATATTGTCAAAGCCATATATACACTGTGTAAAAGTTGACATGCCATTAATCCTACACGTTGAACAACATAAAATGTAAAAATAATGGCAACATTGTTTTATTTTTTCATCCAGTCTTCCAAAAATAGGAATACAAAGCGATCACAAAGTCATATGTGCTCCAAAATAGTATCATTGAAATCTACACCATGTTTGGCAAAAATAAGGTCTTCACACTGCTTCATCAACAGAAAAATAACATATGGCTGCTCGAATTTGCAGACGTGAAGACGTGAGTTTATGTTTTTTGTGTTTTTTTTATTGTGTAAAAGTAAAACGTAAAAAGTACATAAATTTGGCTTTACCATAACCATAACAACCCACAAAACACACTGAACATGTAATGTGTACTGCATGAAGAACACTATAATATAGAACAAAAAAATGACAGAATTGTGTTTATCGCAACTCAACTTACATAAAAATGTAATCAAAGTGAACAAAATGTCAATTATACCCTCAAAATAGTACTAATAAAATCTACAGCTCATTTTGCAAAAAATCAAGCACCCATTGCGCCCCCAGGCAGACGAATTAAAAAGTTATTATTCTTAGAATAACTTTAATACAAAATGATTTTATTGCACAAAATTAGTAAAATAGAAGAAAGAAACTATATAAATTTGTTATCGACATATTAATAGGACAGAATTAAGAGGACTAGGTGAACAACATTAAAACAAAGCTTGCAAAATGCAGCCAAAATTGTGAAAATGGTGTTTTGCTATTTTCCTCCTCTTTCAATACATCATATGTACCTCAAATGTTATCATTAAAGCCATACAACTCATATCAGAAAAAAACAAGCCCAAATTTGGTTTATGTTGGCGGTATAATTAAATAGTTCTAGCTCTCTAAAGGTGGGAATGAAAAAAAAAAAAATCATTAAGTCAAGAAGGACAAAACAGGCCTAAGGGTCAGGCCAGTGATCAATAATTTTACCAGTCATTTTGTAGTATATTGTCACAATTGCAGCAAAAACTGAGGTGCATTGTCCCTACATATATTGAATAATAAAAGTCAGTGCTGAGAATTTGCCCCTTCAAAGCATCTGAAAGATTTATGGGACTTTACTTAGAGGGCCACTCCCTACCGTGGGCTGTATAGTTCTGTGTAGGATGAGGAATGTGCTGCAAGAATGGTTCTGTATATAACAACTTGCAGGAATTAAATGAAGAAGCTGATGTTTTAAAACTCCAACATGTTTCCTGCTTTAGTTCTGCACCTTACATCACGGACACCTCAAAACAACATGAGGTCAGTTGAGGCT